>OY979710.1:3300000-3457168 GCA_963855925.1 Inga laurina
ACTAGTCAATGGAGTTTAATTTAGATATATTAAGGAAATTGATTAAGTTAGTTATTTATAACAAATATCTGTTGGTTTTTAAAAAATATCCTATTTAAACATTAAACAAAACAACCCCCCAAATAAAAAAGCTCCCTTTAATATATGCAGTTTTTCTTTTTTGCCAAAATATATGCAGTTTTATGTTTAGGATTAAAATAAACCCATCAGTTGGCTCCTATATTTCTGTAAGGTGAAAGTATATTAGGATAAAGTCCTTATACTAATAATACTGAGTATTATATGAAATCATTGTCCTTATTGGATATGATTACTCACACTCGTTGATCTGAATTTTGTGGGCAAAATAGTACTATTGATTTTTCTGTGATTGAACGTTGAAGGACACCGTTATGATGCACGCATATACGTTTATAACTCAAATTCTTGGCACATTCCATTGTATTTTCATTCTTTTTAAGATAAGAGTGCTACTCCCTCTGATTTTAAATATGAGATAGATTTAAATTTTTTTTAAAAAGAAGATTAAAAAAATTAAATAAGTTACTTAATTATATCATATATTATACTTCATTAGATTATATATCAGTTTATAAGTTAAGTAAAACGGAGGAGCATTTTCTTAAGATAATTTAATTAGTTTTCTTAATATCTCAAACAAAAAAAAAAATAACTATGTCATATTTTTATAAACGGAGGAGCATTTTTATTTAATTTTTGGATGTGGGTGATGCGTCTAGGAATATATATAAACAGCCCCACAAAGCACTAGCTTAAATGACGTATTCAAAAAGATGATATCTTCATTTGAGTACTCGCCGTTTTAATTTCGGCTTGTTTCCATTGTTATTATACTTGTTGCCTTCTTCTTTAAACAAATAGTGTTAGTTATCACTGATCCTATTTATAATTTTTTTTATAAAAAAAATTTGATCATATTTATAAATCTAGTTTCAGAATAATAAATACATTTTATATTTTTTTACCCCTATTAATTATAATAAACAAAAAGAATTTATTCATGTTAATTTTTCGAACCAATAATAAATAAGGGCGAGATTGAAAATTTAGCCCATAGTTAATATAAGTTAACTAACTTTTCCTAGTATGTGATAATTACTCCATCCGGTCCTATTTATAAGCAATTTTCCTCTTAATTGTGCAAAATGAACTGGTAGTTAAATGTAATAAGTGTGTTAAAAATGTCATGTTTTTCCCCATATATGCCCCTATTTATGAAAAGAGTATAAGAGAGAGAGAGAATGAATGAAAAGTATGAGAGATAACTTTTGATGTGTGTGATAATTAATTATAAATATATGTATTTAATAAGAGTAAAATAGAAAAAAGAAGTTTACATTTTCAGATACAAAGTGAAAGTTACTTATAAAAAGGATCAAGCCTATAAAAAAGAAAATTACTTATAAATAGAACCGGATGAAGTAGTTAAAAAAGATTTATAAATAAAACTAGATAATTGTGGGTTTTGATTGGCTACATTAAGTTGCCGCTTCATTTCCGAAAACTAACTGTTTCTTTTCAAAATTAATGTGCTTTTAGGTTTGATGACTTGGCAATGTTGAGGAGGGTACATAGAATGTTGCTTCGGAAACGTTAAAAAGAGAGCGCCTAATTTTGTAGTACTAACAAATCATCATGAGTTTCTGTAATGATTAGCTTCGTATTTTTGTCTAATTGCCTTATAAAGAAAGCTTAAATAATCAGGACGCCGCGAGGAATCCACTTTATTCATTATTTGGTTGAATTTACCCTTTTTTAATTTTATTTTTTAAATAATAGACTGCATTATATTTTAATTAACAAACTTTTTTCATGTTGAGCATTATTGCAGTAACAAGGGAAATTAACTCAAACTCGGTATTAACTAAATTTATGTTTCCTAAAAGCTTTACATGCATTATATATATATTGGACAAATTTCATTTATTAAAAGTGGCTTTCAAGTTTTAACTATTTAGATGAAATAGAAGAATAGGAAAAGGAAATGACAGAAGAAAGGGATGACAAAATGCACAATTTATAATATATGATGATATTAACAAGAGGCGAGCGGAATGTGGCATCAACAGTACTTCATTTTAAAACATACCTTATTTTTAATCATTTTGTTAAAATTACGAAAAAACAGTTAGCCTTATTACATTTATTTTAAATTTAAAAAATAGCTTTTCTTCTATTAAAACAAGTGAATTAAAAATTAAATTTGAATTAAATTTATTTTTTAATATTATCATCAAATATTCGATTCAGGATTCGTGATTGCCTTCCTACAAAAAATGTCTCGTCTAGAATTCAAACTTGAGATTTAGAGGAATCTAATAAAATCTTACACTATTAGACTAACTCTGTGATGATAAATTAAATTTATTTTAATTACTCTGTAGGTAACTCATATCATGGATTCGAGAGGTTTTTTTTTTTTTTTTTTTTTTAAAATAGGGCATCATGCATGAGGGACTGGATCAGGTATCTAGCTTCAAATGACGTCGTAAGAGGAAGGGGACGAAGGGAGAGCGGAAGCAACGCTGGCGCGGGAAAGTGGACCATACAAGTAATTATAGTCGCAACACTTTAGTATATACGTACCGCGAATCCTGGGATTTTACCCTCCCTCGCTCACTCAACCTCTTTTCTAAAATCGGAAAATTGGGTCAGTCTGTTTAAATCCAAACTTTTAAAAGGTTGGATTTATGATTTAGAAGTTGAAAAAGAAATGGGATTTTAAAAAGACCATCTCTGTAGGACAGTAGGCCCAGAAGGACCGGCCTTTTAAACCCGTTTAATATTTTTTTTTAAATAAATTAATATATATAATATCATTATATCAAATTATTCTATGAGAGACACCTAAGTACCTAATAGAGTATTAGTAACAGGTAAACATTTATTAAATGATTTAATTTATTTTATTTTCTACAATAGTTTATTAATTTAAACTTTAAAAAAGAAGCTAATTTAGACATTAGATGACTATTTTAATTAAAAATTTATGAGTTTTAAAAATAATGTATTTCAATTTAAATTAAAATAATAAAACTTAAAAAATATTTTTTTTTAATTAAAATGAGTTCAAGCCGGAGCCCGTGAAAACCAGCCCTGTAGGACCGCGAGCTTAAAACTTTGGGGGCTTTTAGGAAACGGGCCTAAACGAGCCGACATGTATTTTCGGCTCTACTTTCTTCTTTCCCTCGTTTCTTTTTCTATTTCCATCTTTCCATCCACAAATATATTCATTTCAGTTTTTAATGGCTTAATTCTAAATATAAGATTCAATTCTTTCCTCCGCCTATGTTAATTTTTTTTTTTTGAATACAAGGGACAAGCACATAGCTTGGCGTAACAGAAATTAATACAATTGATCCAAAAAAAAACAGAAATTAATACAACAATATCACATCACAAATCTTAATCAATATCTAAATCGGTTAATATTTGATTCGAACAAAGAGCTAGGGGAAATTGTAGGATTATCAATTCATTGTTCACTTCTAGAGCCATTTTTACTAACATGTTAGCACACTTCAATGCCTTTTTATGAGAGTGAGTAATCTGAAGATCCCAATATGAGAAAATCAAAGATCTAACCTTGGTAATCTCATCAGCTAATGGATGTTCTCTACCATGGCCCCTTAACAAAAGCTTTATGGTCTCTATTAAGTCAGATTCTTAAAACCTTTGTTCTTACATACTTGTAAACCCACCTTCATAGCTTGGATCTCCAACAAAAAGCTGTACTTATTTGCCCGATTAAAGGGCACATTCCTTGAGACATATATATTGGATTTAGGCAAACTGATTCTATGGCTTGAGATGATGCAAAACATTTGCATAATATCTTTAATTCTCAACATCTGGGCCATTGAAGTTTCACTAAACAGAACTAGGTCATTTGCAAGGAATAAGTAGATGGTTGTACCTCTATGGCTAAATTTCAACAGTTTCCACCTACCCTCTTCAACTTCTAATCAAATCAATTGAGTTAGCCTTTTCATACATAGAATGAAAAGCTACGGGCTCATGGGATCCCCTTGACGAATGCCCTAGGTTGGTATAAAGGAATCCGTGACAGAGCCATTCCAACATATTCTCATAGAAGCCGAAGAAACACACTGCACAATCAGTTGAATAAAATTTCCATTCAGGTCAATACTCTGGAGATCAAACTCTAGAAAATTCCAATATGGCCTATTATAAGTGTTTTCCATTTCTACTTTGATCGCAACATAGCCTTTCCCTCCCCTTTTAGTCCTTATGGTGTGAATAGCTTCTTGAGCAAGGATAAAATTATCACAACTCTGTCTGCTAGAGATGAAGCTGTACTGATTAGGATTAAGAAATCCATTACATGCTTCAATCTGTTGGCAAACACTTTACTCAAAATTTTGAATATCAAATTGCATAAAGATATTGGTCTAAATCCATGATGCTTGTAGGATTATCAACTTTAGGAATCAGACATATATTAGTTTGCTTGATTCTCTCAATTTTTCTAAGATCTTCTATCATATCCTATATCAACTCACAAACTTTGTTGTTGATCACCTCCCATTGTGATTGGAAAAAATGAGGTTGCAAACTATCTGATTCAATGCCTTAAACGCACCCATCTTAAAAGCTACGTTTTTAATCTCTACTAAACTCACCTCACTTTGGATTTTAGATAGTCTCATTTCACTAAGCATTGGAAAATTTATAGGCCAATCCTGAGTAGGTAACACCTCAAGGTCTTTAGAATATAGCTGCCTGAAATACTCAAGAGCCATATTTTAATGTCCCCCCTGCTCATTCACCTATTCTCCTCAGTCATTTTTCAAAGCTCAACCCTTTGTCTCTTCTTTTTAACCACTACCGATGCGTGAAAAAACTTTTTATTTCTATCACCATATTACAACCACTTACATCTAAACTATTGAAACCACATTAATTCCTCATGATTAACCACCTTAATATATTCTTGCCATAACTTCTATTCAAGCTTGACAAGCCTCGCAGTGAGCATGACGTTGCTTAACTTTATTGATCCCCTCAAGTCTTCTTAGTAATTGGTACTTCTTTCTTAGAAGACAACCTATCACGTTCCGGTTTCACTCAGTAGCCAAATTTTTGAAGAGGTTATAACCATTTTCCTAGGAATTCTCATGGCAAACAGATTTAACTATTTCTAAAAAAGCCTTTCTCTAAACACCAAGCAGCTTTGTATCTGAATTAAGGTGTGGATGAATTTCTCCTATCCAAGTTCATATAAGAGGCTATGAATACTCTGTGATCAGACTTGAAATGTAGACTGTGTATTGCTTTAAAATTCTCATGTGATAGCTCCCATTCCAGGTTACAAAGTGCCCAATCAAGTCTCTCTCTAACCTCATTTTTCTCCGAAGTGAACGTGTCCCCTACCATTGGTATCTCAAGAAGTTCACAATAATTTAAGCAATCCCTGAACTGAGCCATTGACCGTCTATTAGGATCTAATCCCCCTACCATGTTGGTTAGATTACCAAATGAGTTAAAATCTCCTAACACCAACCAAGCTCCTGTCGTTGTAATAGCCAACGTTGCCTAAAGATCCTATCTGTAGAAAAATCCAGGGTCACCATAAACCAAAGTAACATAAACAAGTTCACCAGAAACCTTACTAGTTATTAAGCAGTGCAATAGTTGAGTGGTGAAAAACAAGTACTCAAACCTGGTTTCCTAATCATTCCACATTATCCATATTCCTCTCACAGACCCAATGGCTTCCACTCTCAACCAATTTATGAAACCCAGTCTTCGCATCACTCCATCTGCTTTCACACCACTAATATGCATTTCCAACAGACCTAATACGTTTATAACATGACTAGAAACAATGTCCTTGAGAATTTGTGGGAATGACTTACTAGCATCCCTATAACAATTCCATGCAACGATAATCATTAAAACTAATGGAATATAAAGCATTAAGAAACTAATAATTTCTCAGGAGGCTTACCTTCAGGAACCAATCCCTCGTTTTTTGATTTGGCTTTGACTTTGCCAGCTTTCAGCTTTCCATTCACATACCCAAATCTGCTATTCTTTCCTTCTTATCCTGAGTTCTTTGAATGCAACACTTGAATGATAGTTGCGCCTCTCGGAACTGCTCTCCTTAGGCAACTATCCGTCATCAAAGTGCTTGATGTCAACAGCTTTACTTGTTTGACTACCTCTGATAATTTAACACCTTGGGCTGGACTATCACCTTGAATGACAATATTAGACCCATTACTAACCATACTTCCACTTATAACACAATAGATTCGTTGGGTTGCCTTCTTGGAGTTTTTTCCTGGTTTTGGACCTTTACTAACCTCATTAGGAGCTGGAGTTGCAGCTTGATCCGTTTGGGCTTTTGTTTGGCTATCATATTCGATAGGCTTAAATATTCTCCTTCTGTTTGGGTACAAACACCATTTTTGTCAACTGTTGGGCTTTTCTCTGAACTGAGGTTTTTTGGCCCACATAACCATATGCCTTGCTTCTCCCTTTGTCCTTATCTTCATAAATCACCAGCTGGCTTCCTGTCAAATCAATTGAACCCCCTTTCTCAATGCTATGTGTTGCCTGCTGCACTAACATCTCCCTCTCCTCATCCCAATCTATGATAACAGAGAATTGAGAAACTTGGGATTTTCTCTCCATCTTTTGCTTATCCTTAGTAACTTGACTCCCCCTTTCTGAATGGCACAACTTCCATCCTGTATGGGAACCTATGATTTCATTACCTTTCAGACAAACATCCAGGGTTCGAACTCCTTTCCCTCAACCAGGAGTGTTTCTTCTTATGACATGCTTGGCTCTGGTGTTGGATGTGTCTGTGGCGAAGCACTAGATTGTTCATTGCAACTAACTCTCCAAGGACAGCTTTCCCTCCGGTGGCCATAACGATCGCACATAAAGCATATTAAGTCCTGTTAGATATGAATAGTTTTGATGATGTCAAATATAGATGTCAAGTATTAAGAGCAAAAAGTTTGTATGATATATTTTTCTCTATATTGACATACTATTATATTTAATGTTGTATATCTTGTAGATTAGTCATAAACCCGATGTTAGGTTGATGTTATAATGCCTCATATGTGGAGAATGATCATCAAGAAGAAAATCAAGAGGCAAGGGATTGAAGAAAGAAGGCATTGTAAGAACTAATGGGAATATCAAGCAAAGATTGAAGAAGATTAAGGATATTCAAGAAGACATCTAATTAGGCTATGAAGAATGATCATCAATTCAAGAAGATATCTAGTTGGGTGATGAAGAATGATCATCAAGAGAAAAAACAAGAAGAAAGAGATTGAAGAAAGAAGAACTTGTAAGATCAAATGAGAATATTAAGATTCAAGCTCTTAGAAGTGATACCGGAAGTTGGAATGGGTCAATATGAATCTAAAATGGTGCATACGGAAGTTATGGTACCTCCGAGGATGATTACTCGAGTAATCACTCAGTAAAATGGCACTGCCTCATTTTGGAGGTGATTACTCGAGTGGCTACTCGAGTAATCTGCAGAGTTACTTGAAGATTACTCGAGTAACCACTCAAGTAATGACACTCTGTTTTTCACGCGTCAGGACAGAGGTTCAGTATTTTGGGCATATCTTTTTAACCACATGTTGGATTGATCTAAAACTGGTGGCATATGAAACTAGACTCCTAACACGAACTATAGACACCAAGATCACATTAAAAGGAGTTCTGATGAGAGATATATGATCTCTTGAAGTTGACACATGAATCAGCATCTTTTACCAAAAAAAGGTTCGGTATTTTGGACACAACTCTCAAAATACATATCGGATTGAGACGAAAATGGTGTCATATGAAAGTAGACTCAAAGATCTTTCTAAGGATATATAATTTGTCATATTTCAACTTATATACTAAGATCTATGCCTTCTGGAAGTTAATGCTAGTGATTTTAGACTTTGTCTAAATGCAGAAGATATTCTTTGGATAATAACTTTCTGTACAAAATGAGTTTGGAGGTGATTCTTATTGCATTGGAATGTAGATGATGAGGGCTTTCCGATGATATATAATTTGCCATGTTTCAAATCAAAATCAAGAATTCACTTGAAGGGTTTACTCGAATAATTTGCAATTTTATTTGGAAACTTACTCGAGTGAGCACTCGAGTAATGCAGTTGGAAATGCTCTCGGTCAAGATTTGAATGATATCACTTGAGGGACCACTCGAGTAATCTGTAAAGTTATTTAAGAGCTTACTCGAGGGATCACTCAAATAACCAGAGAAGAAATCTTCCAGTAGCTCTCGGCCAAGAAATGACTCACATCACTGGAGGGACTACTTGAGTAACCAGATAAAAAAAAGTAACATCACTCGAGGGATCACTTGAGTAATGAATTAGGAAATGTTCTCAGCCAGATTTTGAACGGGATTACTCAAGGGCTCACTCGAGTGACCACTCGAGTAATGCTTCTCAGGAATACACAGCAATGTTTTGAAGCTTTTGAAAATCATGGGATTAATTATGTAACTCAATCTTCTTGCTTCCAATCACTCTTACACTTCATTATATTAGTGTTTAATGTGTTTCTTCAGGAATACAATGAAGAGATGATGCGAAGAGACAAAAGTTGACTTTACGGAAGCGGAGCGTCAATGTTCATAACGGCTAGTTTTCAAATTCAAGCAAATGGACGAACGAAGCAACGGGACTCAACGGATAAGTTGAAATACTCACAACGGTCATATCCTACTCAACTATAAATACAGAAGATTCAAGCAGACAACAACAATGCGGAACATGATAAGATTATGAATTATCCACTTCTACCTAAATACTTCCTGTTCTTATCTATTTTCCACATCATGTATATTTGAGAGAGAAAGAGTTTTTGTATTGTACTTCAGTGTTCATTATATCTACTCTGTGAGAGAGTCTATAAACACTTTCACTTATATTTCTGAATTGATCTCAAGGTAGAGGGACCTTGAGTGGGTTGATTTCCTTACGGGAAGCTGTAGATAGAATCACCGGTGAAACTTTCTACCCGTAAGACTTACAAGGTGCAAGCAGTAGAGAATGTTGCTGCTCGTAAGACTTACAGTGGTGTAAGCAGAAGAGAATGTTGTTACTCGTTAGACTTGCACAAGTAAGCAGGAGGGAAAGGTCTTTGGGATTGCTCTGCTCGTAAGACATGTTGTAAGGGAGAGTATCTTGGTGAGAGATTTGTAAAAGGCTACACAAGTGCCCGACTAAACTTGTGAGGTTGTAAAGGCTTTTCTTGTACTCGGATTAAAACAAGAAGATAGTGGATTTGAAAATCTCAGGAGGAGTCTGGGGACTGGACGTAGGCCATCACAGATTGGACCGAATCAGGATAAATCACAGTTTGCATATTCTCTTCCTTAAACTCTTATATTTCCAGCATATATTAACTGTTGATTTATGATTCATTACTTTCATATTTATTGCTTCCTCTAAGATGCAAAAAGATTTTCAAAGTGCTTAAGATTTTTATCTTACACCCAATTCACCCCTTCTTGGGTGTCAGCCGGTTCTAACAAGTCCAAACCTTCATACTATAAATTGAAGATAGTCTGTGCAATTATGACCCTTGGCATAAGCCTCTTCTGGAGATTCGAATCTGCATAAATTCTAGCATGCCTTCCTCTTTCCACTTTCGTTTTACCTTCTTCTTTAGCTGGTACAGTATACAAGTCCACTTGCAGAGTTTTGCCCATCATTTCACCTAGCTTGGAAATGTATTTCTTTGAGTACCATTTTAGGGGAATATTTGGGATTCTCACCTATGTGACTATGCGTCCTAACTGATTATGGAATGGGTCAAAGTACAGAGACCATATCTGGACTAGGACACTGCATTGCGCAACAACCCACGGGCCTTTAAATAGTATTCTCTTATAGTGCACAACCCAGTTGTTTTTATTTATGAACCTCACCACATAGTAATTATTAGGGAAGTCTACCAACTCGAATACATTGCATTTCCAGAATGAAGATATTCTTTTAGCATATGGAAATTCACACAGGCTCCTAACACATAATCAATGCATTATTCCCTTGCTGACAACTTTCATTATATTCTTGCTCTGTAATCGTCATCAAAGGATATACTTTCATGATCTTCTTTATTTCCTCTTACGGTTTAGACATCTTCCACATTTGGTCCATTAAATCCACTCTTCTCTTACAATTTTCTATTTCTTCTCTTCTTTCATTTATCTCTAGATCTCTTGCTCTGTCTATTCGTTATTTTGATTTGCTTCTCTGCCCATTTACTCTTTCGATTTGTTCCTCTCACTATAATAATATATGATTATAATCAGACTTCATTGCCTGATCATTTGAAGGAGGCTGCTTTGGTACCTGACTTAACCCCATTTCCCACAAATCGTTTTATGGCCACTCTCACTCCTCCTATTGAGAGTTGATAAGTATGTTTGATAATTTGATGGAAGTCATGTTAGATTACAACTGCATAAAACATATACTTGTTTTTCCTCTTGGCAATATATCCAACATGTTGATTCCTTTGAAATCTCTCGCGTCAAAATGTTCATTTCGATTACGCTGAATTTATAAGACTTTATGTTGTCAACCTTGAAGAAATGTGTTGTTTGATGAACTAATAGCTTCTACAAAATTGATGGTTTTTAATTTGAAGAAGACGGGGGTTTGACACACCCCCTTGTTGGGGGAAAACTTCAATAATAGCATGCTGGGAGGACAAAGGTTACCTGCTGCTCCTTTAAAATGTTAGACATCTTGATAATAGATTTAGAAAATGAATTGTTAAAGCTAGGTGACTTAGACTATATGAAGCAATGTACCATATGACATGTGTCTATTTAAATCATATTTAGCTTGGGTATTTATCTTCTCATCTCTAGAAAAGTTTGGCCCATCTATGCTAGTAAAGTTTCTTAATTTTGGATGTTGATTCTGAATATTGGGTTTATACAGCATTGCCTCTTCAAAATGGGATAGATTTCTCTTTTAAAAATGCAAGGCCAGTTTATTCTATCTTTAAACTAACACTACATGTCTTTTTATGTTTCAGTTTTAGTTAATGTACGTTGGATCATTAGTGTAAGTGGACCTGCTTTCGATCTGTTTGAAATAGACCTATTTTCGGCCTGTTTGTGTTAGAATTGGCAGGCATAACAGAAGAATTTTAAAATTTTCACCGATCTTAACCGTGGATCTATCAACGACGTTTAAATCGAGTTAGAAAGATTCGTACCTTTTAAAATGAAATTCAGGGTTTTCGATCTCTAGGAGCCAATACGTCAGGTCCGCTCCCTCTACCGGTATCTAGACGAATGCTCTCCAACACGATCTACGTGCTAGCGCCACCAATGTCTCCTAGGGTTTCCCTTACAGCTCTGAATTCTCATACGTGTATGAGTATATCTGCTCTATCAAGTTTATAACCTTTGAGGGCTATATTCGAATTTTTAAATTAATTTTCATTAATTTTTAAATTAATTTTCATTAATTTTTAAATTAATTTTCATTAATTTTTAAATTAATTAAAAATTAATTATCTTGATGAACTAATTAAATAAATTCATTTTAAATTAAATCTGTCCAACAATTTTAATTTAACATATTTATTTAATCCAAATAAAGAGCCATTAGATTTAATTTATTTTCATAAATTAAATCTGAGATACTATATCTTTATCATGTTAATCATTAAATTTAATATATCTTAATAGATTAAATCTAAAACTAACACAATATAATAATATCATATAATACACACACACACATACATAAGATATATATTTCGAAAATATATATCTATATAATATTATTAACAAATTTTATATTATATATAAATATAAATATAAAATTCGTCCACCCTAAATTAAACATTATCTCGTGTTGGGTCATTCTTGTGTGCGACCCTGTAGACCCATATGAAATTGGCTGTGGGCCAATAACTGTACTAACCCAAAAGTCGCAAGCGGCCTCTAGCAAGACATTACGACTACCTAATTCATATGAGGATCGTTAACACGATGCAACCTGTCATACAACCATGTCATGTCCCTTTTGTCACACGATATATCGGTCAAGGATAAGGCATGGATAATGTCATCCTCTTGTTTCAGACCATTACTTTCTCGATTCCTGAGTAGCCTGACAATAGAAATGGAAACCCCTTTCCATCGTAGTATGACCATACATTTCTCAGACTCACTCATGGAGGGGCCCAGTAATATCTCTCTACTAATGTGAGGGACAAATTCCATTTTGACCATTCATATTCCTCTGCATGAAAAACCACCAAGCCCGATTGTACCCTTTATCATTACCCGGTTAAAAGTGACTTTTGACTAGTTTAAACTTAGCAACTCTCATGTAGGAATCCCTGATGACCTCAGGTCTAAGGGCATTGTGACGTGGTTTAACATAAGAAAAGCTTATGACTTGATCTATGTAGCTTTCTCATAGTGGGTTGGTCCTGCACCTTGTACTCTTACAAGTGCCTAAGACTTTAATTCGTATTTTCATATCTTATCAAAGTCATACTGGTCTTGTTTCACCTTTGCTCCCGCATAAATGACCGACCAAGGGCATTTTAGAATAATCTTTATGATTTATCCAAGGATACAATTATCATAGTTAACATGCAAATAATATGATAACAGAATGGAGAAATTTCGTTAAATTAATAATGTTCAAAGTACAATGATGAGCCATTTGGGTACAATTTCCAATAGTTTGACGTGGGCACGTTATGAGGCCTGTGGCCTGTTAGCCTGCTTAAAATCTTTCAATATTCCATGCCTCCTTAATAGGCCACATGCCAGGTTTGACTTAGGCAAAACAAAAAGGCCTCTAACAGGTCATAGGATAGGCTCAGGCTATTCTATTATAAAACAAGCTTGATCTGATTTAGCTTGTTTCCAACCCTACTTCCATGGGAGAAAAACCCATAGGCACAAGTTTCAAAAGAGAGAAAACACCATGAGCAATAAAAGTTCACAATGATAATCCCATAAAACTTTTTCCTCCTACGTTAATTGTTTCTATCTCATGATACTCTTCTTTATTTTGGTATTCCTATCTCTTTACTTCAAATATTAACTATGCATGGCAGGGATATTATATCAGGAATTTTCAATACATGTCAAATACAAATAATAATATTTGTTGTCTTTTTCAAACAATTTTATTTTTTTAACTATTTAAATAAAGAGACTGGATCGCCAGTTTTACTGTTCCCAAATGCGTTATAGCTGGAATCCCTCCATGACGTGGCCATCCCCATCCCTTATCTCTTTCCCAACCGCAGCCCACCAAAAAAAAAAAAAAAGGTCATCTTCCCTTTTAGTCCTTCGACAAGCTTTGAAATGATAATTTCAGAAGTATTTTTTTATAAATCAGGATAAAACTCTTTCCATATTTTTTTTTCATAAATTATAAAAATTATTCTCTAAAAATTAATTTAAACTCACACTTTAACTACTTCCCCTGTCATTTCTTTTTCTCTTCCAACTACATCCTCAATTTCCATTCTTTCCAATTAAGCTTCTCACTACCTTATTTTCTATATGTTCATGATCATCCTACTTAACTACAAATATATATATATATATATATATCAATGTTGCATTTTTATTTTCTAAAAGATAGTTTTATTTATGAAAAAAAATAAAACTAGATATTGTTCTTGTCCTTAATATAAAATATATTTACCTAATTTAATTATATTAAGGAAGTTAGTTAAGTTAGTTAATGTGACATGGATTTTCTAAAATACTCTAATAATTTTTTTTAATTCCTTCATTTGCTTTCCTGCTTAATTAACTTTGAGAGAACATCACTAGAAATAAATTAAAACAAAATTACTCCCCCGGTCCTAATTATAAGATAGTTGATCTTTCTGGAAAAATTAAAGAAGCTAATTAAATTACTTTAGAGTATTTATATTTTTATCTTTTTCTTCAAAATAATTAGTTTAATTAATAAATTAATATATAATCTAAGGATACATAACATATGACATAATTAAGTAAGTTATTTAACTTCCTTAATCTCTTCAAAAAAATTAAATTTATCTTATATTTAAAATCAAAGATAATAATAAATATAAAAAATATATCTTATATTTAAAATGAAAAACAATTCTAAAATGTATCTTATAACAGCATGATGGAATATTAGGGAATGCTTGCAGATTAAGATAAAAGTAGGTGGACTAGGGTGAAAATAAGTACAGGAATAACAATAAAAAAAGGTTGTCGGTCGCACGTGAAGAATGGAAAAATAAGCGGTAAAAAGGAACCGAACAGTGAATCAACCTGAGACACTTGCCAAAAACGGACGCGCCTTTCCTCCCTTTTTTCGGTCCGCTGTGCTTCTTTTCCTTAAGACGGTGTTTTAGGTAAAAAACTCAAGTCCTTGACCTTTCTTTCTCTTAAAAAATAGTATTCATCATTTTAAGATATTTTTTTAACTCAATCAGTTTTTTAAAATATTTTTTTAAAATCATAAAATAATTTTTTAGTATTATCCAGCATTCTAAAATATTTTTTTTAATGTCAGTCAGTACTTTGAAATATATTTAGTGCAATGTTTAAGGATGTTAGGTGCACTAAAAATTAATTCATGATACTGGATAATATTAAAAAAAATATTACAGAGAATTGATTGGTACTTAAAAAACACTTCAGAATGTTTAAAATATTTTTTGAAAATCCTAAAATAATTTTTCAGTATTATCTAGTATTTTAAAGTATTTTTTTAGTTACAGTCAATACTCTAAAATGTGTTTGATGTAATATTTCAGGATATTAGATGTACTAAAAATTAATTTAGGATATTGAATAATACTGAAAAAATATTATAAAATATTGAACGTTACTGAAAACATACTTCAGAATAGTGAATACTATTTTTAAAAAACCAAAAAAAGGTGAGGGGCTTGAGTTTTTTGACCCAAAACGGCACAATTTTAAGGAAAAAGAGCGTAGCGGGTGAGAAGGGAAAATAGGAAAGCCACGTCCGCTAAAAACACATACCTTTCTTGTAAGCTCTGTCCATCGCATGAAAACTCCAAAACCCACGCCATTAAAGAAAAAAAAAAAAAACCAAAAAACAAGGGACCGCGACGCCCACGACTACGACGGCATAGCCGGTGTATGAAAAAAGCTCACGAACCAGAGGGCAGGAGACCATACTTACAAGCTACTCTCTCCTATCATTTTTATAAGTAACTTTTTTTTTGTTGGTCATTTTTTTACACAAATTTCTTTTATATCTCAAAATTTAAATGAATTTTTTTTAATTCCATTAAATACACATCTTTATATTAATTATCTTTTATTCATCACTAATTTTGTTTCATATACTTATTCATTACATATTCTCTTTCATATTTTATATTCATACTCTTTTATATATTTTCACTCATTCTCTTTACTATGCAATTTTCATAAATAAAGGCATATTTAGAAGGAAATGTTATTCTTAACATATTTATTATTTTTAAGTAATCTTAACTGGTAGTTTATTTTGAGCTATAAAAATAAAAATTGCTTTTAAAAAAGATCTAGAATGGTGACACCTAACCATGGGGTTCCCGAAAAGACTGACGCCACGTCAAGAAACACGACAAAAGACAATGACGTGGAGAAAAGTGGGGCCATGAGCGGGGACCACCTGTGCTGTGTGGTCCTGAACTATCAAATTCCATGACATACGTGGCATGGTGCGGAGGCGACACGATCCATCACAACAACTGTCGTCTTTGTCAGTTATGGATCGACGCACCGTCGTTTTTCACGTGCCCTTTTATCTTTTCGGGTCGTGGACGACGCTCTGTTTAGCGTCGTTCGTTCATTGCTCTCACTGGTCTCTCCACCGCCATTATCTTGGAAAGCGCGCAACCATTGAGCTTTGTTCCCCGAGCTTTACAGCCTGTTCCCTCTACTTTAAATTACGTCACTTTTCACCTTTTTTTTTCAAAAAAAATTAACGTCAAATTTTTATAAGTAGTAATTTTCATCAGCATGCTTTCACTTTTTGTACTTACTGCAAGTTTTGTACGTATTTTCTTTTAAGTATCTTGGAATATACAATTACTGGTATATTTTTGTGAGATACCAACGTTTCTTCAACTCTTGTGAAAGAAAAATAACGAATACATCTAATTCTACAGTGTTGTTGGCAAAGAAAAGGAAAAGAAAAGGACAGAAAGATAACTTGTTCATGGATAAGAACAAAAGATTCAGTGAAGCTTTTAAGATTGATAGTAGTTGGAGCGAATTAAATGAGAGTATAAAATTGAGTCTCTTCCGTTTTCTAATGCCAGTTTGAAAACCCTAGTCACTGTGCAAAGAGTTCGTCTGATATGAACAACAAAACATTCAAAACAAAAAAAAAAAAGCATTTTTTTTGCCTACCGGGAAAAAAAAACTAGTTCACTATTATTATTAAAATTCAAAATTTGTAAGCTTTCTTTTTTCCAATGAGAAAAACAAAAGGTGCACAGCTCTTTTAATGTGGGCCGTCCACGGTGATGAGTTTTTGTTTTGGAACAGAAGAAAACCGAAAGATGATTGGCGTTGAGCCACTGCAACGAGGATAAAATGTGGACGGAGAAATCCCGTGGGCTTCACGTGACCGGAGGTGATGATATTATTGAGCTCTTCCGTACCTTATGTTGTCCGGTTTTACATTCTTTTTGTTTTGTTTCGGCTTTGACACCAAAAAAAAAAAGGATTGAACTCGCGTCAACGGTGCTGATCTCTCAACCGATTCAAAGATACACTCGGGGAAGGTCAATTTGGTCATTTAGGGTTGGTCGTTGTGTTGCCGCTTCTGGGGGAGCAATTGCCGCGTGTGTCTGCTTTTGAAGCCGCTCAAGCACGTGACATAGCCCTTTCGCACGTGCCTCAGTTGTTAAATTAATACCAGCACCAGTGCTTTTTTTTTTTTTTTTTTAAAAATGCAGTATTTATAAAGAAAAAAAAGGTGAACCGTCCTTAATTACAGCTGTTGTCTGTCCCCATCTAACGGTTACAATGCCTGAGAAAGTACAATCCTCCGTATACGTTTTCCTTGTTCGCGAAGAATTTTATATCTTCTTCTCCATTAATATTATTATTTTAAAAATTCCCCTGGGTAAAATATATTATTTTTAATTTTAAAAAATCCCATGAAGTAAATTATGTAAAATGATTTTACTTTATTTAATTTTTTTGTGCAAAAAAAGTATATAAATAAGAGGGGGAAAGTGTTTGAAATAATGGAGGCAAAGGGGGGAGGGGCAATAATAATTTAAGAACATCACTGTCAAATAGCTGTGAATTGCTGAATCAAAGTAAGGAGGGGAAACTTACGAGAATGAAAATGGAAAAGCGATGAACTTTATTTTGGGAATTTGGGTAATTGTATAGAGAAAGCAATGCATCATATGATATGGCGAATCTGGCAGAGAAAAAAAAAAAGGACAGGTTTTTTGGTAAATGTGTGTAAGGGGGAGCGGCATCTTAGCGACCAAATCAAATAATCAAATCAAAACAATTTTTTCCCCCCAAAATACTATTAAATATTAATTTTCTACAGACACATTCCGTAAAATTAAGGTTTTTATAATCTGATGCTGTGGTGCGTACATTCCCCCGTGCAGCCCCCCATACGGTTGCCGAATTAAATAAAATAAAAATAGCGAAGAAAAAAGAATCCAAATCTGGGAGGTAGTCTGAAAAATAAGATTAATGTCGGGTTATGTCTCAATTATTGGGGTTAGGAAACGAGTAAGATATCACCGACTGGGTTGGGTTGAGAGGATTAGGAAGAGGTTAATGTATTCAAGCATGAGGTACGACGTACGAGTAACCGAAACGGATCCGAATCTCTGTACTCATATCTCTTGCGTCCATTTGTGAGCCGGGCCCACCTCCCCCGTCACACCACCCCCTCTCGTCCTTTTTTTAAAAACCCAAAAAAATAATAATTATATAGATATTTATATTTAAGCTAAACATTTTTTCATGTACAAAAAAATTTGAGTGAGTTGGTCTAACGATTCAACTGGGATATTATATGTCTCTAGGTTAAAATGGAGTTTAAAGATATATTTATAAATTATCTATTAATAAAATTTTTATATTGTTGAGATTTAAATTTATAATCTTATTATTATGACCTAAATAATGATTCTATCTAGATTGACGCCTTAATACGAAAAAGAAAGATTAGGGTATAAAAAATTTAATTATAAATGAAGTGAGTAAATAAAAAATAATCAGGATTCTGCGCCACATATCGGTGTGATTAATTTAAGGAGGGGAGGGAAGTTAAGTCCAAAATCTGAGGTTGAGAGAATCAAATTGTCAGACAAAGAGATCAAAGGAGTATTAATTAGTTGGTTGAGGAAGGAGGGAGGAAGGAGGGCGGGATGGGTGGCAGGTATTACAGCCTGGCCTGACACAAAAGCAGTAATGATTCGCCCTCCGATTCCGCGACCGATCTTGTCGTTTTCCTCCACCTCATCCTCCCCCTGGGCCCCACTCCGCTCCATTTGCACATACTACTGCCTAATTATTAATTCCAATTTTGTTTTTTAAAAAAGGAAAAATCCTGATATGCTATACAGGCTGGAGTCATCAGTCAAAGTCAGGTTCAGGCGGGCTCCAATCCCACCTTTACCCAACCCAACCCAAGCCAACCGTTATCATCGTTATCTCTTCACTCTCCCTTTTAACTTTCTTAAATTTCTTTCTTTCTGAAATGAAAAATTTTGTTATTACCTCAAAAATCCGTTTATTTTCTTCCCCATTAGTCATTAACTTCCGTAACGGTTCCATTCCCTTCCCACTGTGTACTCCCCTCCCTCCTTACGCGCGTGCATCTTCTTCCCATTCACACGCAACTACACTCTCAACTTGATGAAGCTTCTCCCATCAAAATTTCATGATTAAACAAATTATTAAAAGGTGGGTAATCAATTTTATTTTCAAAAAGTAAATCTCATCAAATTATTAAAGCTTCAAAGAAAATTTATGAGATTTGTTTTTGCATCAACTTATCATGTTCAATCGATTTTTTCTGAATGCATTTAAGATTATTTTATATACAAATAAGCACAGATTAAGGTTGGCTTTGATGTCCTGGTAAGAAATTCAAAATAAATTGAACTCCACTACTATTTTTTAATTCCCATTTTTGTTTTCCTTTGGGGCCAAAAAGTGAATGGATAAAACTGGGAGTGAGAGGGGATTAATAACATGAGGTGTGACTTGTATAAATCAGAGAAGCCAAAGGGTGACGCGTGTGTTTCGACAGCTGTATCCCAAATCCCAATCCAACCGCTTTCCTGGAAGAAGCGGTACCACATGTCCTTCCACTTCCGGCCCAACATCTATCTAACTAACTGGCCTAACCGGTCACCCCTCCCCCTCCCCCTCTCAAATATAAGCACCCCAAAGCCGGTTCTCTTTTCCCATCTGCTTGCCATTGCCAATTTGCCAGCTCCTGTTTTAACCATCAAAACCGAACCCACAAAAGCCGCCTTCTTTTTCCTCATCTTCGTTTTTCTGAAGGATATGAATATGGTCATTGATAGCAGGAAGGATATGGATCGGATCAAGGGTCCATGGAGCCCCGAAGAGGACGACGCCTTACAGAAGCTGGTAGAAAAGCACGGACCCAGGAACTGGTCGCTGATCAGCAAGTCCATTCCTGGTCGGTCCGGCAAGTCTTGTCGGCTTCGATGGTGTAATCAACTTTCTCCTCAGGTGGAGCACCGACCTTTCTCGGCGGAAGAGGATGAGACTATTATTCGGGCGCATGCCCGATTCGGCAACAAATGGGCCACCATAGCCCGGCTTCTGTCGGGTCGGACCGATAACGCCATCAAGAACCACTGGAACTCCACCTTGAAGCGCAAGTGTGCGTCCATGATGATGGATGAAACCACCGCCACTGGCGCCGGTGGTGGAGTATTCGACGGCAGTTTCAGCCCCCAGCCACTGAAGAGATCGGTGAGTGCCGGAGCTGCCATGCCGTTTTCGACCGGTTTTTACGGAAACCAGCAGACTCCGAGTAGCCCGTCCGGATCCGACGTTAGCGATTCCAGTGTGCCGGTAGTTTCTTCTTCCCATGTTTACCGGCCGGTGGCGAGAACCGGTGGAGTTCTACTTCCCGTAGAAACGACGTCGTCTTCAAATGAACCTACTACCTCATTATCCCTATCACCTCCTGGTGTGGAGTCTTCCGAAGTCTCAAATCGTGTTTCAGAGTCAACACATGCTATTCCGTTAGGGAATACTGTTCGTTTGTTACCGGCAATGGTTTCAGCCGTGGCGTCCTCCGCAGCCCCACCGCTTCCTCCGGTGTCGACGGAGCAGCAGGTTCATATAGGCCTAGGTGATCGGAGGAGCAGTGATGGCGTGTCACCGGCGGCAAACACAAACAGGGCAGCACCATTCAATTTCAGTGCAGAGTTGCTAGCTGTGATGCAGGAGATGATAAGAACAGAGGTGAGGAGTTATATGGCGGGACTAGAAAAGAGGCAGCTCATGGATTTTCGAACGCTTCAGTGAAAGGCGTATTGAGATTATTAGCAAGTTTCTTTAAGTAAATATGAGAGTTAGACGAGAGAGAACGGAGTTCGGGAACGATAAAGTTTAATCCTTTTTTTCTGTTTTAAATTCGTAGGCAAATAATTTTGCTTGACGTACAGAGACAGAACTTGTGCTCATGAGAGAGAGAGAGACAAATGAGACAGAGAGAGGCTCTTGATGATGACCAGATGTGAGAAAACGAAGGAGATGGAAAGAGTTCAGAAAAACGAAAATGTAAAATTTTATCAGGGCTCTTGTTCTGTTCTTCAGGCTCAAGGGAAAAAGAAGGAAGTAGTATGAAAACTATCTTCAAAATCTAGATAAAAATGTTGGATGTATTTTGGTATTTGCACAGGCAGGCTATTTCAGTTTTTCTTATGATTAAAATATGTATAAAAAAAAGAGCAAATTAATCTATCATGAGCAACTGCTATTAGTTAATGTTTTCGGTTACTGGTCATCATGTTTTATAAGGGAAGTTGTTCACTATTCAGCTACGTGAAGTTTAGGTTTTTGGGATCTTGAAACGACAAATTAGGCACAACAGAGTAACTGCCTGTTTGGGATGCCGGTGAGCCACCTCATGGCTATTTTTAAAAAGTAGCACGGTGGAATTTGTTTTTGGAAAGAATGACGTGTTTGTGTTGGCGTTTTAAAAGCTGAGGTTTTTCTTTTCTTTTTTAAAAGCAGTTTTTTTAGAAGAAATTAAAAAATCTAGGTTTTTTTTTTTTTTAAAATCTACTTATATCACAATTAATCTAAATACAACTCATATTTATAATAAAATTTTTATTCTATTTAATTTTTATAATAATCAGATTTAAAAAAAATAACTGCCACCACTAACCTCATGATTACACTTCAACTTATGGAGCTGATATTAAAGGAGAGAATTGATCAGCCCTAGGGAAACTTCAATTTGAAATTTTTATACCGTGATGTTAAAAATCATTGTTGGATACGAAACACGAATTGGTGAAGAGAATAAAGTCCCTGTCTTCATTGTTGTTGGGTCAAACAACTTGAGGATAAGATGGAAATCCCTGTAGACAGCTTGTTGTGGCAATCGTGGTTTGAAACAGGAATATGACGATTAAAGTATTTGTCGAGTAGCAGTAACCAATAACAGGCCATAGGGACTGTGAAACCTCTGAACTCTGAAGGCTAGAATCCAAGAAAATGAGTTAGATGTCACATAAGATTCTTGCCATGTAAAGGCCTCAATTCCTAATCTCAATAAAGCAGCACTCACTGTTCATATCTACATTACTAACACTACAGCCTTTGAGACCACTGTAGAATTGGGAAATATTATTGGGCAAAAACAAAAGGATTGAATACCCCACTATTACAAAAACTGGGGATTGGGTCCTGGAAATTTCAGGGAAATTATATGTTTTGGTTTGGCAATTTGCAATTTGATAATCAAAAAGTGTTGGATCTAGGTTCAGTGATGCTTCTTATGCAGCTTTTTCCTTCTAGTACTTTAGAGGTGTCATTAGCTGAAAGAGAGGAAAAGGGGGGGGGGGGGGAACCAGAGGACCTGCAAAAACCTGCAACAACTTGTAATCAAACCAACAGCAACAAACCATGTCTTGCAACATAGTAATATAGTAAAGAGTTAAATAAAACCTAAACTAAGTGAACAAGTTGGAAAAAGTGAATGTTTACGGTAGGATCTTTTTTGACGAATTTCAAGTTAATGGATCTAAAGGTACATGAATTGCTGGGATGGTGGATGCATGACGCTTATGCTCCCCTTTTGCTGAGGCCAACAAAAGCCAACAGTATACAGGAGTGATCTGAATCTGCCGCATCTTTGTCAATTGTCAATCTCATTTTTCTTTTCTTTTCTTTCTTTTTCTAAATTTCTACAGGATCGAATATTTTAATGGATCCTGATGCAATAAATGTACCCACTTATAAGTATCCTTCATGAGGAAAACTAGGAAAATATCTCAAGAAAATGGAAGCTCAATCATGAGTCTGAAGGTATACCAAAGCCTTTGAAGATGTGATGCATTGAACACATTGCATCAAACTGAAAGAAGTAGCAGTATCAGAACAATTGTAAAAACAATGAACCTTAATTATTGAATCCGATCTCTATTTTGAAAAACTAGACCCAACCAGTTAGCTTTTGGTTTTTTATTTAATAAGGTCAACTAATTTCTGCTGCAAGTGGTATATACCAATCCTCTTCCATCCCCACGTTTGACAAAATCTCTAGTTGCCTAACTGCAAACACAACAGAACTGAAAATTGTATTGCAGAACAAAAGAAATTTCTTTAAAAATGCACGTACCATGACCCTTAAACCAGGTTTCTTGATATAATCATTCACTACAACCAGACATCAACGCTTGAATCAATCACTACTAGAAAAAAAACCTATAAGACCGCCACATCTAAACCTCAATAGGTGGAGACAGCTTATAAAGTGTGACCGGTGACATTTTTGTAAATATTAATACAATTGAACACCAGTTGCGCTTTTACATGGTCTAAATAATATTTTCTAAACTGGTTGTAATATAATGCGGTGTCGATAAGTATTAAATATTAAGAAAATTTAAGAATTTAAATTCTTGTTAGACCAGACGCTTATACATCCAGGGTAAAAATCCTTTTAGTGTGTGTTTTGATTAGCTTTTGGAGAATAGCTTTTACAGTTTACAAGGTAAGTATGTGAGGGGAGTTTTGTCTTGATTTGCGGAAAAGTGCTTTAGAAACCATGATTTTGAGGGTATAAGAACACACACTTAGATACCGTCGTTTCTTTATACTCGGTGTTAAATGTTTTAGAGTTTCTTCATCTTCCAAGGTAAACTTTCCAACTACATGTCTCTACGAAATATGAGGCAACTTCAATAAATGTAATCTTC
Source organism: Inga laurina (assembly GCA_963855925.1). NCBI lineage: Eukaryota > Viridiplantae > Streptophyta > Magnoliopsida > Fabales > Fabaceae > Inga > Inga laurina. Next base: position 3,323,503 of record OY979710.1, read on the forward strand.
ATTTGCCTTGTTTATTTAAACCAAGGTTATTAAACCCAAGCCGGCAACTGAATTGGTCGAGGTATTGGGTGAAAGGTCAGTGGGTCAAATCGGAGTTAAACCGGAGCTAATACTGGTGAGGAAGTGAGGATTTCAGGGTTATTTATATGAAATTATGAATAAAATTAAAACAATGAATTAATTTATTTTTTTTAATTTTAAAAAGGTTGCACCAGTCAAATTGGCCCAACCTCCCAAATCGGATCAGTTGAACAACCGATTGGCCAGTTTTCGGCCTAAATTTGTCGAGCCAATCAGGTTTGGTTCGATTTAAACTTCCCATTGCTTTCGTTTCTTCATATTCAACTCCTCTTCCTCTAATCTCTAGAATATCAATATGGTACACATTAGGGCTAATTTTGTTTGTCCTCCTTTTCCTCCTCCTGCTCTACATCCTCCACCGCCTTCAACGAAGCATCTTCTACAGCACCTCCATGTGTGGGTCGATCATATCGACAGACGCCGTGGAAGACTCTTGGTGATGCTTCACACTATCAATAGCAAGCTCAGCCCTATACTTGATGCCAATAACATCGAGCATAATTTGTCAGATGAGCCCTCTTCCCCTTCCCCCCCCTCCTCCTCTACGTTTGACAATGAGGGGGAAGATTGAGAGTCTTTTTATTATGTAAATTAATGTTTTTTTATAAATTAATGTACTGATGCTGCCTTTGGGTAGAATAAAAAATATTATGATTAATGAAAAAATATTTTTATTTCTAATTGTTATCTTGATCTTATTCACGTCTCTTGCATCCTTGTTCCATTGTTGTTTCTGTTTTTGGGTTGATAATTTAATTTTATGAAAAGACTATATATACTTTATATTAGTAAATTAAATTTTGGTTATATTTATACTGGTTGTAGTGACATAAGGTCTAAATATGTTAATATGAATCGTCGTTTAAGTTTTTACCAGTCTTAAAAACCTTTTTTCTAGTAGTGAATATTTAGCATTGTTGAGAGTAGAAAGTTTAGAATTAAGATATTAATTAAGAAATATTATTAGGATTGATTATTTAATATATATTAGGGTTAGATATGCATATTTTATTATTTTGGTTTGATTTGATTAAATTAGGATAGATTCTAAGTTAGTTCATTAGTTTGTCTATATAAAGGCCTCTTTGTATTCTATTTTATCTTAAGGAAGAATAATATTATTACTTTTTTGTGCTTCAATGCCATCTTTCAATCTCAATATGGTATTAGAGTACACATTATTTCAAATTATATTTGTTCACTATCCTTCAAGGTTATCAAACCCGGACTAGTCATTGAACCAGTCGGGGTATTGGGTCAAGGGTCAGTGAATTAGACCGGAGTCAGCTCAGTGTCAACCTGGACCCAGACCGGTGAGGAGTAAAAAATTGAAAAATATTATAATTTCTCATCACATCATCCAAATTATGAATACTATGTATCCAAATGCAAAATGCTAACAAAGTAACATGACTATATCATATATATATATCACCTAATGACACCTGCTATAACTTGTAATCCCAAAATATTTATCATAACACAATATCAAAGCATTTTTATGATAACAAAATATTCTTACCTTCAATTACTAAACTAGCAATTTAATAATTATCATCATTAAAATAAGTATCAACTATATCATTCAACTCTCTAGGTACTGAGACATTAAGAGGTGGAGTTGTAGGAGGAAAAGTAAAGGCACTAGAAGCAATAGAGTCAACATTTAATGATGGAGCCCCAACAACATCGTCATCACCTATATATTAAATGAATAAAATTAGTACTAGTTATGCTCAAAATATGGTTATATTCTTTTGTGTAAGAAATAAGAATATAATCTTAGATAATGAAAAAGATGGTTAGAAACCTCCATAATCCTTCGTCATTTGTTCAAATTCAAGATCTGTCGCTTCTACATTATCAAATTCAGGAGCTAGATCTTCGTCAAGCACCCAATAGTCTAGTCTATCAATTGATTCATAATCAATGAGATCATAATGATCTTTCTTCTTCTTCAATTGATTCCTATAGTGCCAACACGATAGAAGATTATTATTTAATAAAACTATATAACAACCGCTCCTTAGTCATGACTTTTTAGATTACCTAAACTTTAACTTCAGGTTGTAGTTTGTGAAAACCAAATCATTAAGCCTTTGATGCTCCAATTTGTTTCTTCTTTTAGTATGGATACGCTTAAATAAGCTCCAATTTCTTTCACAGCCAGAAGAAGTTTTTCTAAGGACACATATAGTAATTTGTTGCAATTCTAGTACTGAACCCCCATAATACAACCACCACTCATCTTCAAAATAAAATAAAAGACATTTAGTATGAATTAATAAACATTAAATAATAATCATAATATGTGGTTTCAAATATAAAACTTAATATACTTACGAGGAACTAGATTTTGGGCTGTTTTTTGACATGAAACTTTATCAAACGAATCTTTACGATCAGGAGACACTGATTTGTTGCATCATTGTAACAAAATAATCATCATTGTTAGGTGAGAGTGCCTCAAACAAATTTATCACATCATCCATCAGGCTATGCTTTAGAACAAAGTTAGGACTGTACAAGAATGCAGGATTCAAGAGATATACCGCTGTATGTAGTTCATTTTTCAAATGCTTATCCAGTGACTTTGAATAATATCCGTATATGGCTTGTATAGTTCCTTCTTCCTTTGAAACATGTGCTTGATTACATTTTTAGCTCTTTGCATGCCTTCATAGATGTAAGGCATTGAAGGTTTCTCATCCGAATCCACAATCCTCAACAACTTTATCAATGGAGACACTAGTCTCACAACTTCAAAGCAATTGTCCCAAAACTGATTATTTAGAACGATTGCGCTGAAAATTTTCCCAGGTTCAATGCTTTCTAATTTGTGCTGCACAAAATGATACACAACAACTAAAGCTTGTAAATCATGTTTGTGCGAATATATGCTATGAAGGGTGATGAATGTGGTGGCGGATCTCGTTGCACAAGGACATACAATTTTCTTCCAACATGGTCTATTCCTTAACCATGACAAGAAGACCATATGATTATATGCAAGTACAGTGATTTAAGATATGTTCTTTGCAAGTTCAGACACACGAGGCATGAAGCAGTGTCTTTCAAAATAAGATTCAAACAGTGAGCTGCACATGGTAACCAATAAATAGTTTTATATTTTTTTAATCAATCTACCACATTTTACATAATTAGCTGCATTGTCAGTCACCACATGAACTATATTTTGAGGACCAACCCACTTAATAACTTTTGTGAACAATCAAAATAAAGTGTTGGCATCTTTCACTATATCCAAAGCATCAACTAATTTCACAAATACCATACCGCGTAATGAATAAACTAAGAAATTAATTAAAGTTTGCTGTCTAACATCTGTCCAACCATCAGCCATGACTGTGTACAACCATTTTCTTTTCATTTAGATCGATGGCTATCAATCAGTAGTTGAAGTTCCTTTTTGCAATCTCTCAATACGGTAACTCTATACTCATGAAAACTTGGGACCTTAAACCTAGGACCGATTGCAGTAGCAGCATCAACTGTAACACCCCAATTTTTGATTAAAGGCTAATGGTAATTATTGAGGATAATTATCGAATTAAAGTGGAATTAAATATGTGTTGTATGGTAATTTTAATTAATATGCCATAATTGTTGGGAAAATTGAAAGAATGGCTCTAAATTAGTTATTAATGGAAGAGATTAATTACTAATTAAGAGAAATGAGATATGTAACTAAATGGCTAATGGAGGGATTAGAGTAACTAATTAGTTACTTGCTTTATGAGAGCCAATGTGGTGGAGACATGTGGCAAGCTTATGTGAAGAGAGAGTGTGTGTGAAAAGTCAAAACTCAATAAAAATTGTTTTTCCCTCTTTCTTCTTCCCTCCAATTCAGCTGCACAAGCATGGGAGGGGGAAACATCATCATTTCACCTTCTTCTTCAATCTCTAATCCCTCCTTTCTCTCTCCAAATTTGTCCTTTATTGTTGCCCTAGAGAGAGAAAGTGAAAGCTTGCATTTAAGGTGAGTAAATGGCTTCTAATGGAAAAAATGCTCCTCTATAAAGTTGTTCCTCTTGTTAAGAGCTTTCATCCTATGGTTGTAGTTTCTCCATTGGTGGTGATTTGAGTAATCACGAAAATCTAGAAGTTGGAGAATCATGAAGTGCCTTTGGGAAAGTTGTTAAGGTAAGTGAAAGCTTCATTTTCAATTAAGTTTTGTGGCCATTGGTTAGGCCTTGAATTTCTGGAATTTTAGCCCTAATTTTCATCATTTAGGGTTATGGGGGAGTATGGTATGTTGTTGTTATGGAAATGGTGTCTTGTTTAGTGTTTTGAATTGATAGAATTGCATTGAAGCTTAAATGTGAAGTTTGACACCTTTTGTGTTGGTTTTGTGCTTTGGTCAAAACAGGGCATGTTGATAGGTTGTGATTTTGGTCATTTTGAGGTTACCATTGTGTTCCTTGTGAAAATTTATGTGGGATTAGGTTTGATTGTTAATTTTGGAGCCATGTGACACTTTGGTAGAAAATTGGAAAATCTGTCCCTTGGAACTCTGTTCTAGGTAGTTTATTTGTGTGGACATTTTGAATGACCAAATGATTTTAGAAAATTGTGAAACTTTTCAGTCTTGAATTTCACATCCCAAGCTTCAAAATGGACATATATTTTGTGTCATTTCGTTTAGTATTCTGTGAGATATGGTTGTCCAAAGTTTGGGATTGAAACAGAACTCTGTTTTGGGGGCAGTGATGAGTGTTGTGTAATTTTGGAATTTTGTGGTGATTTCCAGTAATGGTACATATTTTTCCTAGAAATAGGACTTAAGTACCTTTCATTTTGCTTTGGAATCACCTCGTTTTGATTTTTCAAGAATTAGTTATGAATTTTGGAAGTTCAACCAAGAATCAGGGAATTTCTTGGCCACGACCCAGGGTGGCTGGCTGCGGTTAGTGACCTGCTGACCATATTTTGGCCGTGGCCTAAGGAAGGGCTGGCCGCGGCCAACCCCTGTATTCCAACACTTTGAGTTTTCGAAAAGAGATCTCTAACCTATTGTTTCCCAACCTTTTAGGGCTTTTATTAGAGGCATTTATGGCCTCTTAAGGGTCAATTATGATAACCAAATTTAAGTGTTATGAAAATGAGAATTTGGAAAAGAGAATGATCCTATGTCCTTGATTTGGTTATAGGGTCAGATATTCGCCCTGATCATGGTTTGATATCCGCTTGGATCGCGAGTAGCCAATGCTGGAGCATACGTGGAAAGAATAAGAGTAGGGAACTTACCTCTCCTGCATGTATTGATATTTGTGTTTGTGTATTGATGCATGTTATTGCTTTGCTTGATTATGTGAAATATATATGAATGATTGAAGCTCTGTTTCTATTTATGCTATGGCCATGAGTATGTTGTTGAAACATTGAGCATGCAGATATATCATTATGTGAACACGAGTTATTGTGATGCAAGCATGTCATGCATTAAACACTTATCTTGCATGCATATTGGTATTTGTTTCCTACTGGGATTCTCTAGAATCTCACCCTCCCCTACCAACATTTTAGACAGGACAAGTGGCTCGAGGAAGGAGCAAGCGACTAGGGGCGGCGAGAATCCCTTATGGGCATTTGGATTTGGTAGTTGGTTATCGTTATATACTGGGATAATTGTATATGTTCGGATGAGAGATTAGAATGTATAATTGGATATTGGATGTATATGTGCTTGGATGTCTATTGGGTTATTTGGTTATGTATTAGAGATGGATTTGTGTAATCCCCGTTAAGGAATTGTAAAGGGCGTATGTGCCCTATGAACCTTTAGTGAAGATATGAACCCGGGATTGCCGGGATTGTTATTGTGCACTCTGATATATTATGAATGTTAATTATCTTCACCATGTAATTGTATTCGAAATGTGAATGTGAGACCAGGTTAAAGTGTTTGTTAAAGAAATTTGTGAAAACCCTATCTTAAGGATGGGGAATGTAAATGAATTTTGATTATTATTGGTCTCTATTTCACTCTAATCAAGTGTTTCGGATATAATTACAGAGGGGGTTACATCAACAGCTTTTTGAAATAATGGACAAGTCATTGCATTAAATGGAACACAATTAACATAAGTCTAAAGAGCAAATGCCATTTTTGCATTATATTGTGCTTCTTGACTTACCTATGCACTCTTGATGATTGGTTGCCTACTAAGAGTTGTCCTAGATGCAAAATAACTATCAATCTTCCCAACTATAGGAGCTTTCCTCTTTGAAGAAGCAAGTGGTTCCTCAACCTCTCTAGCTCCATTGTCCTCAACAATAGATTTTTTCTTTGAACCTTTTAACAAAGATTCTTTCATTTTAGCACGTATATCATAAGAAACTTGTTTGCACGAACTCACTTGACCACTCACACTAGCTAAATGTTGTTTCAACCTATTTATCCCACCTCCCCTAAAACTTGAAGCACATAAGAGGTAAGTGAAAACGTTTATTTTTCCCTCTTTCTTAACAGAAACATATTGCCAAGCTGGGTCCATTTGTATTAAAGTCCCTAATGTCTGTGGAGGGGCTAAACTACTATTAGGAGGATTAGTAGTATCGGGATTAGGGGTGGCAGCATCATTCTTAGGTGCTTTCATTAATTCCTTCCATTAAGAAACCAAAACCGAAGCAAACAGCAAATAAACCCTTTCAATTCGCAAATCAAAAGAACCCAGTTGATTAATAACCACTGTCAGAGGATTCAGAGCTACAATGAAACAAAAAAAACCAACCAAACCAGCAAGAAAAAACAAACAGAGCATTAGCCATTCACATTTTATTTTTAAGCAAACCAATACAATCATCAATGAAAGCAATGCAACCAGCAAATAAAAAATATAGCCATAGGAAAACTCATTTTACAAGTAGTTTTCTCTGGCTGTGATTCATTTTTTGGCTCAATTTTTCTTAAATTTGTGTTTGTACACAGCATATGATGGACCAAAAAGATAAGCTTTGAACCGAGAAGTCCTTACAACTTTACAAGACAAGTGCATGATATTATTACAACTTTATAAGACATAAGCATGGAATCCTATATTTACTGGTATCCATGTCCAATTTTTGGTTATACTTTCAAATGGAGTAATGCAACCAGCCGTGTAACTAGCCATTTGTTGGTTATACAGAGTATCAGCCATTCATATTTTCTTTTTAAGCAAACCAATACAATGGTTAATGAAAGCAATGCGACCAGCCAATAAATAATACAAGCATAGGAATATAGAAATCAAACCAAAATTTAAAGAACAGAGCCAGGAACACCGACCTTAATCACTAAGATCATCGGCGGCTAACCCAGAGTAGAACAGCAACAATCAAACTCAAAGCTCCCACCTTTCAAGCAAACCGTCGAGGAAGCAACCACATTAAGGCTTAGAGAGCTTTAAACAATGACAGAGAGCCTAAACTCACGCACGTTGCTACAACGCTTTGATCTCAACAACAGAGGAGCGCCACCCTACTACTGTACTAGTGAAATGCAAATTAGCTAACCCCAAAGGTCTGGCTTGCAAGCACAGTCGTTGGCGAGGGGAGAGGGAGAGGTTAGAGGGAATGACGACACTTAAGAGGAAGAACGAAGAAGGAGAAGGAAAGGAAGAAACACTAAAGGCAAAGAAGCTGAAGCTAACAAGCTTTGGCTTGCAAGTGCCGTCGCTGGCAATGGGAAAGGGAGATGTTAAAGGGAACTGTGAGCATAAAGAGGGAGACGGAAGACGACGTGAAGCTTAGAGAAACAGAACCTAAACTTTGATCGTTTAGGTGTCTGAGGTATGAGGTTTTGGCTGTTTTGAATTTTTTTAATCAATGAAACGACATTGTTTCATGTCATTAGGGGCAAATCGTTGTAACTCAGTCAACTCGCTGACTGTGGCGAGTCGACCGAGTTAATACTAGGTCACACTGAGTCGGTCGAGTCTGGGCCGAGTCGTGTGACCTGGGTTCAGTTCCTAAATTGGACGGTTAAGGCACCCGTTCGGTTCTTATAACCATGCTATCCTTCACTGTCAATCATGTTAGGGCTTGTGAGTGTTTAGCCTCGAGGATGCTTATTGAAGGCTCGGGCTGCGGAACCTTAAAGTACAGTTGCCATTTTCTTGGAGTGTGGACTACATGCGCCATCACCACTTTTAAAGGAGATGCACGTGCTTGGCTTGTGAGAGCTTGCGCATGCCATTTTCCAACGTCTACTTTCTCCTCTAGCATCGAGTCACTAAGTTCGGCTTGCCCCTAGTGAATTTTTACTCATATCCCATGGTTTTAGCTATGGGTTTATGAGTTTCAACTTCTTTTAGTTGCGTTCTTTTGATTTTGGCTCCTGGTAAGGTCATTATAAATTGATTGGTTTGATTGTTTGTCCCTAGTGAGACATTTGACCTATTATTTGATCTCTGGTGAGACCTTTGGTGTTTGTCCCTGGTGAAACCTTTGGAATATTGTTTTAGTCCTTGGTAAGACCTGTTGTTCAGCTCTTGGTGAAACTATTGGATGTTGTAACCTTAGCCTTTGTTGATAAGATATTTCGGTTTTGATCAGGTGAAGCTTTCTTAGATGAGTTGCTCCTTGATTTAAGATCTCATGAAGAAGCAAATTATTGGTAATTAGTTGTTGCTCACATTTAAGCCGCTTTTCGCTTGAGGGGGAGTGTTGAGAATAAAAAGTACAGAATTAAGATATTAATTAAGTAATATTATTAGGATAGATTATTTATGCCCTGTTTGGTACATAGGAAGCGAGACTAGAGAATTGAAAGTGGAAGTGGAATCATAAAAGTGTCATGGTTGGTGTAGTGGAATCCATTTCCATCAAAACTGATGCAAGTAGGTTTTACACCCTACCCCATGGAATTGGCTTGAATTTCCTGGAAGTGAGATTATAGGACTATTATACCCTCCTATATTTTATCAATTGACAACTTTATCCCTTGGCCCTGTTCTCACTCTCTACTCTCTGACTCAACCTCGACAGCCTCCCTCACCCTCTTTTATGGAGACGGCGAGGTGCGGTGATGGCATGGATGGCAACGATAAGGTACTGTGACATCGAAGGAGGTTGCAATGGCGATTTGCAGATCGGTTGACGATCTTTAAGATGGCAGACGACGAAGACAAGATTTTACTTGAAAACCTCCCGATCTAAAGAGTCATTTAGATGGGTTAGGCTTGTGGACCCAAACCGCCCTTCAATTCGAGTCTATCTTCGAGTTCACCCTCTCCTCATCCCAATCCCTCTGTCACAAACAAACAGGCGCAAATTTGCTGACGCCATTAGCTCGTTTTTCACATCTTAATCTTGATTTTGAGATGAATAATTTTTGTTTCTTTTCCGTGATAATGTCTCCAATTGAAACTTGCTCTTGATTATGTTATTGATTAATTGCCCAGATTTGTAGGTGGGATACATCGATGGCAATAGTGGTGATGGCGAGTTACAACAATGGCAAGGATGGTGTCGATTTCGTTTTCTTCTCATTTTCTAGTATGTATTTTCAACGATGGTGTCGATTTCATTTTGTTCTCATTTTCTGGTTTGATCTCTGGTTTTGTTAGCGATGATGTCTGATTTCTGCTTCAATCTCTTTTTTCCCCAAATTATGCCTTTGATTTCTATTGAAATTACTGTGAAATTATGGTTAGTGTTGTTATGGGCTGATGGCTGATGACGACACTGGTGGTTTCTGAACTAGCCGCTGGTGAGATTGACGGTGGGTGCTGGTGAGACTGATGGTTACCTCCGATGATGTTGATGGAGGATGTAGGCTAGGATTTTTTAAGGGTATATTTTCCATTTCATATTTAAAGTTTATATATTATTAAATATTATATCCCCGCTTCCATAGTTATACTAAACATACTTTTATCTCCGCTTCCAATTCTACTTCCAGTTCCTCTTTCACTTTCATAAAAACTTTTCCATTGTACCAAAAGGGCATTAGTATTTATTAGGTTTTGATATGGATATTTTATTATTATTATTTGATTTGATATTATTAGGATATATTCTAGGATTATAATTAGTTTATTAGTTTTTCTATATAAAGGCCTCTTTGTACCCTATTTTATTTAAAGGCTTAATAATATTAGTACTTTTTTTGTACTTTAACGTGATCCTTCAATCTTAATAAGTGTCTTCTTTATTGGCACTACAATAAGTTTGAAATATTAAATTACCTGAAACAAAATAGATCAGAGTAGATGAGAACATCAGGAATTTAGAGAAAAGTTGCTATCTTAATATAAGATATATTTACCTAACTTGATTAGATTAAGGAAGTTAGTTGAGTTAGTTAATATGATGTGTATTTTCTAAAATGCCCTAGTTATCTTCCTTAATTACCTCATTTCCTCTCCTCCTTGATTATTATTGAACGAGCATCAATAGAGGTAAATTAGAAAAAGACTGACAAATATAAAAAACTCCCCAAATTATGTCTTGTTTTAAAAACCGGAGGAGTAAAAAGTTTATGTTCTAATGATCAATTATATTGAAGGCAAATGCAAATCAAGATACAATTACAACTATTATTGTGAATGAAACTACCAAAAGTTCCCCGAAATATCTCTCTTTCTCTGCCGGGCATAGAAATCCCCCATGATTTTATGCTATAAGTGAACAAGGGTGGTGTTAAATCACAAGCTGTGGAGTATAGCAAACAGATATATCAGATAGGATTTTCTTAGGTCATAGATGATACATAATACCAAACTATGTTCATGTCAGTATTTTTTTTGTCTTTACAGAATTTAAAAACATGCATGCACACTAACATGTCAATGTCATACTTTAATTTGGGACCTTATCCAAACGTGATGGGTGACTCTACCACTGGGCCAACTTGCCATTGACAGTTCGTATAAGTGTTTAGTAGTATATCAATAGGTAAGAGTAAAATATGAGAAGTTTGGAAGCCAGTTCTTGCAAAAAAAAATTGAAATTCACTACTTATAACAACACAAATTTAGGGAACATATGGAACGGTAGCAGACAATGGAGTTGGTATGGTGGAGTTGTTGGCTTCCTTTTGACCAACAAACTTCCCTTTTGACTAATTAATTGTATCTCGTTTTGCTTTAGTTTCATCATGGTGTTTAATTTCATCATTATGTCTCTTTCCTTAGTAGTATAAATAGGTGTTGAGCTTCATTGTAATGCATTCAGATTTGAATTAAGAAATCTTGAGTATTGGTTTCTGAACCATTTGGTACTAAAGCTTAGTTTCAGCAGACCAGAAAACGAGAGAGTGAGGAATAGGTTAAGAAACAAAATGGTTGAAGAAATAGGGTGTGCGAATTCCATCCTATCAATGTTTTTTTTGGAATCTGACCTAGCGTTTCGAAAGGTCTCAAAACGTGGGAGAACTGTCGAGCACCGCTGTTAAACACCCTCATGAGCCTCACCAGAGGACCACGCTTCGTCAACGGAGAGCACGCCCCCGCCACATGTGGTTCTGAGGTTGAAGATGACCATGTCATAATCCACGTCATCCGATTTGTCCAGTCATTGACAGCTGGTCCACTTGCTGACGGCCACATGCCTATACCGCCACACATCATTACTACCGTTAGTTGTGCCACATTATCAGACAAGTCATTCTCCACGTCAGCTAGTTCTACTTAGTCAACGCTATCTCATCCAATAGCTGATCGCCACCTGTTACTCCTGCCACGTCAGCATAACGGTCAGCCATTGTTTTGTTAAAATTACATATTTGGCCCTAAATTCTACTAAAATTATAGTTAGATCCCTAAAGTTTCTAAAATTATATTTTTGCCCCAATATTCTGCCAAAATTACATTTCAGACCCTTTAACTTTCTGAAATTATATTTTGACCCCAGATTCTAGTAAAATTACATTTCAGACCCCTGAACTTTCTAAAATTACATTTTGACCACCATATTCTTCCAGAATTACATTTCAGAACCCTGAACTTCCCGAAATTGCATTTTGACCCCCAAATTTTGACAAAATTACATTGTTGCCCCAAATTTCTTGTTTTACCCTTGACTTTTCCATAAACACAAATCCTACCCCTATTCTTTCGCTTTATGCCTAGTAACTGCGTACCTAAGTCATAACCTGTAAAAAACAAACTACAAAATGCCTCCAAGACGAGGAATAGACACGAGATTGAGAAAGAGGAGATGAGACGCCGGATACAAGAACTAGAGACCACTATAGCAGAACAACAGGCCTTGGTCAAAACTCGTAGAGAGCACTTAGAAGATGATTTGAATAGCCACAGTTCGTCATCCCCTGACTACCGCCATCGTCCCCGACAATAACCATTCTGCCATAATTATATTAAGGTAGACATATCTGAATTTGAGGGAAGACTCCAGTCGGACGAATTCATCGACTGGCTACAAGTTATTGAATGATATTTTGAGTACAAAGAGATTTTTGATGAGCAGAAAGTTAAAATTATCACCATTAAACTAAAGAAACATACCTCCATATGGTGGGAGAATCTCAAGAAAAGGCGTGAAAGATAAGGAAAGGGCAAGATACGAATGTGGGACAAGATGTGACATGAGCTCTCACGTAAGTTTCTTCCCAAAAATTATTATCAAGATAATTTTCTTCAATTACATAATCTTCGCCAAAAGGTTATGTCTGTAAAGGAATATACCAGGGAATTTGAGAAACTTATGATGAAATGTGATATACAAGAAAGGGAGGAGCAAACAATAGCTATTTTTCTCAGAGGGTTAAATACGAACATCGCCTATCCAGTACAACTCCAGTAATACTGGTCTCTGGACAACGTCATTTGTTTAGCCATCCATATCGAGAAGCAGTTGCCCAAAAGGCCTCCATATCAACCGTCTTCCTCAACCAGAATTCCTTTTGATGGGCGTAAGCCACAAATGCATCATCCTAGCTCTTCAAGCATGCCTCCACCAAAGGTTGCTAGGGAACTCAGCTCCAAAGCACCTAAGTGTTTCAAATGCCAAGGGTTCAGTCATATCGCTTTTAACTGCCTTAACCGTAGAGTTGTCACCATTATTGAAGGGGAAGTTTCTGCAGTATTTGAAGAAGAAAGGGAGCCTATACCTTAAACAGAGCCAATATTTGATGAGGAGCCAGTATTTGATGAGGAAGTTACTCCTACTGATCACGGTGAATCACTTGTGATTAGGAGAAGCCTACATACAGCAACTGTGAAAGAATAGTCTTGGCTATGTCACAACATTTTTCAAACTCGCTGCACTACGCAAGGTAAAGTATATGACGTTATTATTGACAACGGAAGCTGTGAAAATGTAGTTTCCAACTATATGGTAGAAGAGTTGCAACTACAGACTCATAACCATTCGTGCCCTTACAAGCTCCAATAGCTTAACCAGGACAACAAGGTAAGAGTTTCAAAACGATGCCTTATTACTTTTTCTATTTGTAAAAGGTATCATGATGAAGTTTGGTGTGATGTTGTTCCTATGGATGCCTATCATCTTCTTCTGGGGAGACCTTGGTAATATGATTGACGTGTTCTGTATGAAGGTCATGCAAACACATATTCCTTCCAGAAGGATGGTGTGAAGATTCAGCTCGTACCTTTGCCACCTGATAAACATAATAAAGGCAAAACTGAATCCAAGCCATTAGTGTCTTTAGTCGAGAAGGTGACCAAAACAGAAAGCCAAGTCATGGGTTTTCTTCTATTGCTCGAGGCAAATAAACTGCCATTCCACCCAAAGTGCAGCCATTGTTAGATAAGTTTCCTGATGTGATTCCAGATGAAATTCCGCCGGGATTACCACCCATACTAGACATTCAGCATGCTATGGATTTTATCCCAGGAGCAGTAATTCCTAACAGGCTAGATTACAAAATGAGTCCTCAAGAACATGCTAAAGTTTAAAGCTAAATTGAAGAATTGCTGAAAAAGGGATTGATCCGTGAAAGTGTTAGCCTTTGTGCCGTACTTGTACTCCTAGTTCCCAAGAAAGATGGAAGCTGGAGAATATGCATAGATTACCTTGCAGTCAATAAATCACCATTAAGTATCGGTTTCTGATGCCCAGGCTTAATGACATGCTCGACTAGTTATATCGCTCTAGTACTTTCTCTAAGATTGACTTTCGTAATGGATACTATCAAATCAGAATTCGCCCTGGAGATGAATGGAAGACAGCCTTCAAAAATAGAGATGGGTTGTATGAATGGAATGTGATGTAATTTGGGTTAACAAATGCTTCTAGTACATTTATTCGCCTGATGAACCAGGTCCTTCGCCCTTTCATTGGCAAGTTTGTTGTTGTTTACTTTGACGACATTCTTATCTACAGCAAGAGCCTAACGGACCATTTAGAGTATTTACGACAAGTATTGCAAGTTCTTCATGAGCAGAAACTTTATGCTAATTTGAAGAAATGTAATTTCTTGACAAATGAAGTCATTTTTCTGGGTTATATTATCACTACAGAGGGTGTACAGGTTAACCCAAGCAAAATTGAAGCCATTAACAGTTGGACAACATCACAATCCTTCCAAGAAGTCAGAAGTTTCTATGGATTAGCTTCCTTCTATAGGCGATTCATTCAAAACTTTTGTTCCATTACCACACCCCTCATGGATTGCATCAAGGGAGACAAGTTCTAATGGACAGAGAAAGCTCAGAAAAGTTTTGAAGAACTGAAGAAACACTTGATAGAAACTCCTGTGCTAGCTCTACTTAATTTTGAACAAGTGTTTGAGGTCAGTTGTGACGCCTTTAACACTGGAATTGGTGCCGTTCTAAGTCAAGAAGGCCATCCAATTGCTTTCTTCAAAGAAAAGCTTAACGAAGCTAAGCTCAAATATTCCACCTATGATAAGAAATTTTATGCCATTGTTCGTGCTCTACAACACTGGAGTCATTATCTCCTAAATAAAGAGTTTATACTCTTTTTTGATCATGAAGCCCTCAAGTATCTAAACTCTTAGCATAAGATCAGTCGTAAGTATGCTCGTTAGAGTGAAATCTTATAGTCTTATTCCTTTCTGATTAAACATAAGGCTGGAATTTTAAACTCAGTAGCATATGCTCTTAGCCACCGTCATACATTACTATCAATAATTCAAGCCAAAGTTGTTGGGTTTGAATGCGTCAAGGAGTTATACCAGGATGACCCTTATTTTCATGGAATGTGGGAGGTGACTATAGGTCAACCTTTGCACCAATATTATAAACACGATGAGTTTTTATTTTGAGGCAAAATCCTGTGCATCCCTTAGTGTTCTTTACGGGAGGCAATAATTTGGGAAGCTCACGATGGAGGTTTAGCTGGTCATTTTGGTAGAGATAAAACATTTGTTCTAGTCAAAGAAAATTTCTATTGGCCAAGACTTGAATGAGATATCAATACGCACATACAAAGATACAGAATATGTCATTTGGCTAAGGCCAATAGTCAAAATACAGGATTATACATGCCTCTACCAGTCCCAGAAGCACCATGGGAAGATGTAAGCATGGATTTTGTGCTTGGATTACCACAAACTCAGAGGCAGAAAGATTCTGTCAAGGTGGTTGTGGATCGATTTTCAGAGATGGCCCATTTTATTCCTTATCAGAAGACTAATAATGCTGTGCAAGTTGCTGATCTATACTTTAAAGACATTGTTCGACTCCATAGCATTCCAAAGACTATCACGTCTGATCGTGATGTTAAATTTCTTAGCCACTTGTGGAGAACTCTTTGGAAAAATATGAGTACTAAACTTCAATTTAGAAGTATCAGTCACCCTCAAACGGACGGACAAATAAAAGCTATAAACAAGATTCTTGGTAATCTTCTACGAAGCTTTATTGGAAAGAATTTGAAGTAGTGGGATCTTATCCTTGCTCAAGTTGAATTTGCTTATAACAATTCAAGCAACCAAGCCACTGGAAATCAAAGGGCAAGTAGTATTACAGTGCAAATGTAGACCAAAGGGCTGAAGAAATCAAGAAACTACATGGATCGAGCACCAGAGACCACTAGGTTTATTGCAGAGTCTTGAGATTCCAAAATGAGAATGGGAAAGCGTAACCATGGATCTCGTTGTGGGATTGCCCAAGATCAGGAGTTATGATGCGATCTGGGTGATTGTAGACCGGTTAACGAAGTTGGCACACTTCATACCAATCAATACTGGTTACTCTCCGGACAAACTGGCAGAGATTTATATCCGGGAGATTGTGAAACTCCATTGAGTACCAAAGAACATCATTTTTGATCCAGATCCCCAGTTTACTTCAAGATTCTGGAAGGCGTTGTATGAGGCACTAGGTACTCAGCTGAGATTCAGTACAGCTTATCATCCCCAGACGGATGGACAGTCAGAGTGGACTATTCAGACACTGGAGGATATGTTACGGGCATGTGTTCTCGACTTTAAAGGGAGTTGGGATTGTTTTCTTCCACTTACCAAGTTCACCTACAACAATAGCTATCATGCGAGCATCTAGATGGCTCCGTATGAAGCGTTGTATGGAAGGAGGTGCCAATCACCTTTGTGCTGGAATGAGTTATCAGAAAGGAAGCTGCATGGACCGGATCTTGTTGATCAAACCTCAGCACAGATTCGAATTATTTGAAAGAGGTTGCTTGCAGCGCAGAGTCGACAGAAAAGCTATGCTAATAAGAGAAGACAGCCTCTAGAGTTTGAAGTTGGTGACCACGTGTTTCTAAGAGTATGTCCTGTCACTGGTGTTGGGCGAGCAATCAAGCGTAACAAGTTGAGCCCAAGATATATAGGTCATTTTGAGATTCTTGCGCGAATCGAGCTTGTTGCCTATCGAGTAGCCCTACCCCCAAACTTGAGCAGACTCTATGATGTGTTTCACGTTTCCCAACTGAAGAAGTACCAACCGGATCCCTCTCATATCATTGAGTATGAAGAAGTTGAACTACAAGACAACTTCACATATACGGTAGAACCAGAACAAATCATTGACTGAGAGGAATGACGGTTCAGACACCGAAGCATTTCGTATGTAAAGGTGATCTGGAAGGGAATGACTCAGAGAGAGGCGACTTGGGAAGCGGAAGAAGATATGCGAAGACGATATCCAGAGTTTATGGCTCCAGTTATGTAACAATTTTGAGGATGAAATTTAATTTTCAGGGGGAGAATTGTAATATCCTAAATTGTAATTAAGGGCTAATAACTTCAAAGTGATGTACTTAATCTTAATTAAGCACTTTTGAAGTATATGATGTGAATTGTGACGTAAAATGTGTTTGGTGATGGTTGAGTAAGCATTGTGATAAACAGAGGCAAAATGGTAAATTTACCGACCGATTGGTCAGTTATCGAAGAGGAAACTCATAGGTAACTTGAGATCAATGGATTGGATTGAAAGAGCAAGAGGCGGAATCAAGTGTGTATGTGAGTATATGAAATCATAGAAGGAAGCACAAGATGTTGACAAATGGCAAAAGATGGACCATGGGATAAGGTTAAATTTTCAGACTCAATTTTCTCTTCCCTCTCTTCTTCCAAGTCGGTTGAAGTATGGGAAAAAGGGAAAACATATGTGATCATTATTATTCTCATCTCATTCTCTCTCCTTAGCCTCCATTTTCGGTGGATTGAAGGTGGAAAGAGAAAGTGTTAAGGTGAGTTTTGACTAGCTAGATGTCTCCTAATGCTCAAATGGTTTTCATTAATGTTGTTCAAGAGGTTGAGAACTTTAATCCTATGGTTTCAGAATTTTGAAAGAAGGTGTTTTGGAGTTTGCACAAGTTTGCAAGCTAGAGAATCAAAGATTTGATCTTGGTAAAGTGAAGAGGTAAACATTTGATGCATTTATATGTCCTGATTTCTTGTGATTTTGAAAGATATGAATTGGTTAGTGTTTGGTGGTAGAATTGGTACCAAACTATGACATTGAACCATTAGAAGTGATTGGGAAATTGTGGGAGTAAGATTGGTTAGTGGTGGTTTTGGGTTGCATTTTGGGTAAAAACATGGTATGTGTTGATTGGGAAGGAATTTTGGTTGTTTAAAGGTTACCAATAGATTCCTTATGGAATTTTAGATGGGAATGAGTTTTGGTTTAGATTTGGGAACCATTGGAACCAGTTTTGGTAAATCTGGAAAACCATATCAGTTGCTGCGATCTGGCTTCTGATCAGCCTTACTCATGTGAGGTAAGGTCTTACTCGGGTGCAGTATGAAATTCTCGGTGTTTTAGTTAAGTCCTCAGGCTGAGATCGCGAGTAAACTTCTTCATTTTTAAGTGACATGCGTTATCACTCGAGTGCATGTGTATGTAGCACTATGGTGTGCGTCTCGAGTTGTCACTTCCTGCACCCCACTCGATGGGACTCGGGTGACTAGGTGTTATCACTCTAGTGCCCGGGTGAGTGCTCGAGTGCATTGACCATCTGGGACGTGTTGGTGCTCTCGGGTACACACTTTCTGTGTCTCACTCGCTGGGACTCGAGTGCGATCGGGGGCAACACTCGAGTGAGTCAGCCCAAAATTAGAGTTTTGCTTCCTAAAAGGTATCTTTGGGGTAGTTTCTTCCAACCCTTTAGGCATATGTTTAGGCCTATAATGGTCACCTAAAGAGTGTAAATGATAACCAACTTAACGTACTATGAAATTAAGAACTTGGAAAAGAGATTGATGGGTTGTCCCTAACTTGGTTTATAGGATTTGACATTTGCCGCCCTCGAGAGCCCACGGTGCTGAAGAGCGTCAGGAAAGAACAAGGTAGTGACTCTTTCTCTTATACCGTGTGTGAAACATTGTATGTATGTTTGTCATGTATTGTGATGCATCAGATGTTTTGAGATCGCATTTAAAGCTGACGCATAGTGATACATTGTGATACTTGGTGATACATAGAGATCGCAGCGAAAGCTGACGCATAGAGTTTACAGCCATGAGTGCTGTCGCTTGTGGCATGAGCCATGATACATTGTGATGCTGCTTAACATGATCATATATGCTATGTGTTTATGCAATGTGTGAGTGATTTGTTACTACTGGGATTCTCTTGAATCTCATTCTTTCCAATGACTAACATTTCAGACAGGGCGTGTAGCTCTAAAGAGAAACGAGCAATCCTGAGCGATTAGGACCCTTTGGGGTATATTCGACTGTGGGATGTTGGTTATCTACTTTTGAACTTGGGACTATTGTATATTTTGAGATGTAGTTATGACATTTAATTGTGGTCATATAATCCCCTAGTGGAGACTTGTAACCCCTTAGTTTATATATGTATAAAACCTGGGAGTTGCCAGGGATTTGGGTATACACTTTGATATGTAGGAATGTGAATTAATTGCACAGGTAATTATATTCAAAAATTTGAAATTGAGACCAGGATAAGGAAAAGTTTTGAAAGATTTTGTGAAAATCCTACTGTAAGGTAGGAAGTCGAAATAAGTTCAAATTATCTAGCTGTCTTTAATCCAATTTATTCATGCAACATCGAATCATAATTACGCTAATCAAGGCAGGGGTTACAGATAGACCATTCAAGATTGTGCAGAAAATTAACAACAATGCCTACAAAGTGGAATTTCTTGGTGCCTACGGTGTTTTAACCACTTTCAATGTTGCGGATCTATCTCCGTATGTTGATGAGCTTGTCAATTCTAACTCAAGGACGAGTCCTATCCAACCCTGGGAGAATGGAACGGTGGCAGACAATGGAGTTGGTGTGGTGGAGTTGTTGGCTTCCTTTTGACCAACTAACTTCCATTTTGACTAATTAATTGTATCTCTTTTTGCTTTAGTTTCATCATGGTGTTTAATTTCATCATTACGTCTCTTTCCTTAGTAGTATAAATAGGTTTTGAGCTTCATTGTAATGCATTTAGATTTGAGTTAAGAAATATTGAGTGTTGGTTTCTGAACCAACATAAATCCAACATCTTCAAAACATTGTGGAAACATGATCATAATGAAAACAAATATATCGGTGAAAAAATGATAAACGAAAAGGAAGTAATCTCTTTCATTGTATCTGCTATATTTCGTTCTGCATATACAAAATCCAAAGCAAAAGTAAAAGTGCACAGCAAACAAAATACCAAGAAGCATGTCCGAAAGTACAGGAAAAGGCAATAGAAAAGAATTTGATACATGTTAGCTTGTGCACTTCTCCATGTATTTGCTGGAGAGTTATTCTTAAGGGGATCAAAGGAACTTTGGATCATATTGATAGGCAACTACGTTCATTCCTAGTATACACTAGGAAGAACCGTGGCCAGAAGGTTCAGAGGGATTAGTGTTTAGTGTCCCAGTCCAATTAATGTTTTTCGTGTCTTTTATCTGTTTTATATTTTATTATGTGGGTTTTAATCATGTTTTATGGATTGGGTAGTGGTGTCTGTAGTGTGTGTCAGTTACAAAAGCGTGGTCAAGCAGTTACTAGGACTAGAAGCAGTATTTAAGTACCTTGCAGTATTGTATCAGGCATGATTTTAATTATGGAATATTATTTTCTCCTCTTTCCAAGTCTAAGTTACAGATTCTGGCTTTAGACTACCTCTGTTTCTTTCGTCTTTCTGTCTTCCCTTACTTTCGAACTCACTACTGCTTGGAACTTGCCACATTATACATAAACCTAACTATCAATTCTTCTCATCTTTCTCTGGAACAGTTTAGAGAAAGAAATCAATATGCAAAAGGAAAACAGAACAAAGAGTTTCAAAAGTTGGTTAACAGAGGCCATTTTAAGAACTTAACTGCTTTTTAGCAGATTCATTTTCACTGCACTCATAACAAATGAAAACAAAGGATACAACTATCACTAGAAAGTGAAGGACCTTTGGCCTCTGACTTGGGTCTCATTTCTTCACATTAATGTTTTGTTACAAAGAGCTTGTTGTTTTTGGATATTCTCTTCAATTTATAATTTTATATTTCTTTAAACGCTCCCCACAAGCCCATTCGCTTCTTGAACCCACCATAATGATTCAGTATTCCCTTTCAAAATTAAAGTTCATGGATATATATAGTGTTAGATATTAGCAAATAATTCTCTTTCGGTGCTTAATATAAAATATATTTGTGAAGTTAGTTTTGATCCTAAATATATGACAACATAGTTTTCATATTTGTGACTCTTTTCCTAATTTACCTCTATTGAAGCTCCCTCGACAATAATTAAGGAGAATAGGGAATGAAGGAAATAAGGAAGATGACTAAGGTGTTTTAGAAAACGTTTATCATTTTAACTAACTTCCTTAATCTAATTAACTTAGACAAAAATGTCTTATATTAAGGACCAGAGCAGTGTGACACACTACATGCTGACTGATAAATCCCAAATTTAATATATTTTATCTCATATTATTCATTTATTTTGAGGACTATTTTAGGTTAATTTGGATTTATTAGATAGTATTTGGATTGTTGGCCAATTTTGATAAATAATATAAATTTGAATTGATTATGAAATTATTGGATTTAAAGTATTAATATTCTTATTGCTATCTTGTGATTGAAAAATATTTCCAAAAATAGGATAGATCACGATTTTATTTAATTCTTGTAGGACAGGGAAAAACATATTAGAAAATCCTACGGTGCAGAATTTTTTTTTAAAAGTTAAAGGAGAATCTAATAGTTGAATTTTATTGGGCTACTTAAATTTTAATTGGTTTCAATCTTATACCCAAAGCTCTCTCTTCATCCCATAAAAAGTTAATCCAGCTTAACTAAGGTCTCGGGTTTGAGCCTTGGGTATGCAGCAGTGCTAAAACTTGAAGGGAGGGGTTGCCACCCGAAAGGATCCCACCATCCCCGCATTGGATTAGTCAGTTACCGTAGGCACTGGATACCGGAGAGTTAACGCTTCAAAAAAAAAAAAACCTAACTGTTACAAGAATGGACACGCTCTCTTAGAGAGCTGACGCCCACTCTCCCTCTCCGTTATAACATTCACGCCATCTTCCACTTTCCCATTATTTTCTTTTCTATTAGTATATTTCCTTCTCCAGTTTCTTCTTCACACTGCACGCGCAAATCCCTCACTCACATCATTGCTCATTCATTATTCATCATGTACGTGGCTTTTAAGGAGACTGAAGAGGAGAATTCTATGGGAGCATGAGCTCATTTGGGAGACAACTTTAGAGAAGTATGAAGGAAGTTAGAATTTGGGACTTACATTTGAAGACCGCAAGGGAGTGTCTTCCTTTTTAATTAATTTTATTTCAATACTTGATATTATTTAATTTTAAATGATTTTAAGTTATATTTTTTAAGAACAATCTATTTTTAAATTGTAGACATATTGGATTAACTTGATATTTTGGAATATTTTTTGCTTGAAACATTTGCTAAAATTTTTATTTGCAAACTTTTAAATTGTCAATTGAGTTATTAATTGAGTTTCATTATTAATTAAATTGTCAATTTGATTTTTCCTCTTGATTGTTTAATTGGGTTGGCTAATTATCTAGTTGTTTAACTAGACAATTGTAAACAAGATTTTCCAAATTATTTTGAAATTAATTGTGATTGATTTTTAATGAGTTTAATTAACCACTGCTTATTTCATTATAAGTTTTCTAGTGGAGTAAGTGTTATTGAGCTTTAGGGTTTTCCATGCTTAATTAGGTGATTAAATTTATTAATCCCTCTCTTTTACCAATCTCCATTTGGTCTAACTAATTAATTTGGGTTAAGAAAGCTAACTCCATATAAATTCTAAGTTGTTCCCTTCACCATACCTGAAGTAGACTTTCTTTACCTTTTCTTATTTGATTTTCTTAGATATTAGCTTATTTCTTTTCCTTAAGATTTTAATTCTCTTTTTCATAAGAAAACCCCCTAAAAATTGCATTTACATTCAATTAGGTTAGTTTCATTCTCATATAGGTTTTAAAGTCATTTGCATCTTGCATTTAGTTAGTTTAATTGTATTTAGATATTAAAGTCTTACATTTTAGTTTAGGTCCATTCCATTGTATTTTTCATCTCCTAAATTCAATCCTAGAGGAAACCCATAGTGCCAATATTGCATAAGTAGGTTGTCATAGTTATTAATTAACTGCTTTAACGACAGAAGCACATATCAGTGGTGATGGGGATTATCTCAAAACTTTGAATGTTATAGATGAAATAATGCAAAGAGAAACACTGAAACATACTCCCTCTGGTCTTTGATATAATACCTATTTGGAGAGTTAATTTTGGTCTAAAATATAAAACCTAATCTTTATATTTATTAATCTTTTTCTAATTTACCCTTATTAATGCTCCCTCAATAATAATCAAGGAGGAGAGGGAATGAGAGAATTAAGGAAGATGTTAAAATGTTTTAGAAAATACATGTCATATTAACTAACTTCCTTAATCTAATTAATTTAGGTAATTAGGTCTTATATTAAGGATTAGAGGGAGGGAGTAATATCCCAACTGGATTTGAATGTATAAAAGGGCTTGGGCTTTGATATAGATCCAAGAGAAAAGAAAATGATGACTCCCTAATCGAGTGTGAAATGAGTTTGAGATTAGTGGAATTGGAAGGTGGTGTTTTTCTTTGGGCGAAGGGAAGTTGGTGTAATTTAATAGCTACACACACACACACACACACACACACACACACACAATAATAAGATGGACTAGATGTTTGGATTGGTTTAAAATTTCAGCAAATGAAAAGCAAAGAAAGGGATTATACAATATACATGCATCAAAATAGCAAGCGTGGTCCAAGTTATACAATTAATAATAGTAGCAGCCAATGTACATGTAATGTAATGAATGATCAGTTGAAAGATTTTCAGTCTAACCAGCCAGGAAGTAATAACGTAACTGTTCCTTTGGGGGACATGTCGTAATTAATGAAAATTGGAATGATATAAAGACAACAAGGAATTAATGTTGGCACTAATTATTACTGATATTTATCATGTTAAATTAATGGATATGAAAGTCAAGTGTTAGAATGTGTCAGACATTTATCACGCACACTACTTCAAAAAGCTTTACATACGTACTCCCTCAGATCCTTGTTACAAGGAACATTTTATAACATTTTTTATTTAAATGAGTGAAATGAAAAAAAAAATATTTATTTTTAGATAAAGCTAATGACTTTTATACATCTCTTTAAGTCCGAAAAAATAGTTGAAGGCGCCTTATAATAAGGATTAGGTGGAGTATATATGGCTGCTTCTTTTCTCTAAGGAAATAAAAGTGGTAAAGGGTTGACTACATAGGTATTATGAGATGTCAAATATGAGTGAGTGTTGAGGTGGGTGAGGTGTTATGATCATGTGCCGAAAATTGGGAAAAAAAAAGGATTGAATTCAAAGGAAGGAAGGTATAGGGACTAATAAGAGAAGACGACGTTTCAAAGATGGCTTATGTTGTTGACCTCTAACTCACTACTCTAATCCATCACTTTGCCCTCTCACACTTCGCACCGACGAAATTTCCATGATGAATTATGACAGAATTAGTCACAAAAAAATTTTTTGTAGCTAATTCAGGTTGAAATTGAGTGTTTTTTATGGCATACCTTCTATGTGTTTCTCTATAGGATACACACAATTTTATTGTTGTATTATTGAGACTACTATTAATGGTGTCAATAGGCAGGTAAGACTGGACTTTAGTAAAATAAGTTTGACCTTGCAACAGAGATATCGAACCAGAGCTTGTATAACGCCATTAATTAGATTCATGTCTGAGCTTTTAAAATGTTTGACAAAAGCTGAAACCTTTTTGAAGGTTTTTGTAGGAGTCTTAGTAGTTTTATTTATTTATTGATTTATTTTTTTTGAAAATGCTTTCTCTCTAGAGTCAATTAAAAAATCTGCATATTGCCAAACATATTGGAAATTGTAAAAAAAAAAAAAAGAAGCTGTATTAAATTTTAAAACGAACCATATATTTAGTTAATTTATATGTCCATGTCAATATTCATTCAGCCGAATATATATTTGATGTATCCTACATTCCTACTCCCGCAATATTCTTCCTTGATTTCGTAACCAAAATTGAGTAGATATACGGATGCGTACACATTATATTAATTTGATCGTTTCAACGACCACAATTTTAATCTTCATTAAAATATTGCTATACACTTGAAATCAATATAGTTTTGGTAGGGGATTCGAGCACTCAACATTAACTTTCAATTTCGTTGCGATTTTTATATTATCATCATTCTTTCTTCTTAAGTAATAGAGACATATACTATATATATATATATATATATATATATATATAATTTCTTTGCCAATCAATATATCATTAATAAACTAAAATCTACCTTTATATTTATAAGGGAAATTGATGTCAATTCCTTTTTTTTTTTCCTATACACCAGAAGGCAGATGTGAATTTCTTTATATTGAGATTGTTTTTTATGGAAAAAAAAAGTATTTTTCAAAAGCGCATTTCATAAAAAATAGCAAAAACTGTGTTTATTAATATAAAGTCATTTGTGCAAAAATTTTTGTGTATACGACAGTATGTATGGCAGATCATTTAAAACTATTCTACATTATTGTCAAATTGCTCAAAAAATATACTACCAATTAATCAGAACAGACATAATCTTTTGAATTTTGGACCAATAAATCAAAACAAGGGTTTCTATACAAGCTCAAGAGGTTGACCAGTAGTGACCACGTGCTTCGATGTGGATGACAAAGATATGTCACGTTACTCTAACCGATACGCTTTAGATTGGTAGCTTTAACAATTTTCCTGTAAATAATTTGAACGTTTCAAAACGTTTCAGCCTTTTCAAGTCCTACGGGAATGGGAAAAAATTTAATATTACTCGCTTGACGTCACTTCACACCCGTTTGAACCGATTTTGTGTTACCTACTTTGCAAGTTCATAATATATATGAATACAAATCAATCAATAAAAAAGTAATGAGAAATATTTAGAAAATACAATTGAGGCAATCCAAAACCATTGTTTTGGAACCCGGACCGGACCGGCCGGTCCGGCTTGGGAACCGGTGAACCGGACCATAAACCGATCCGGTCTGGTGACCGAACCGGTTTACCATTTTTTTATTATTTATTTATTTTTAAATTGATATTTTAATATTTTTTTCTTATAATTCATATTAATAAATCTAAAATATTCAATTTTTCACCGGTTTAGCTTCGGTTTGACTCCGATCTGATCCACTGACCCTTGACTCAGTACCCCGACCGGTCCAGTGACCGGTCCGGGTTTCAGAACCTTGTCCAAAACTGACATGAGTGTGCGTATACGATTCTGTTGTAAACAACTAGCTTGATTAATATACTATCAACTAATATCGTAGTGGCCAAGCATGATACATATATAATACGAGTATATGTGTATGACATCGAATTTAAATTTTGCACGGTTCAACTTTCTACGAGCAAAGAACTCTCACATAGCACTTCTAAACACACCTAACAGAATTAAAAAAAAAAAAAAGGTTTTATATATATAGAAGGAATTAACTGACATTGTAATATCTCTCTGCAAGTGCTTCATGGATGTGGTTGGCGTACGTGGGAAGTGTGGGAGAAAAGGACGAGTATGCCCTTAAATTGTGGGACTAGTGTCCGATGCCAGGGTCACTTGGACCTGAGTTCTTCATTCCTCCAAGTTTATTACTGTTCGTGAACTTGTGACCTTCTCCTCCATCACTTGGCCCCGAGCTCTTGATTCCTCCTAAGCCCAACCAATGAAAGAAGTCCACGTCATCACCGGCCGCCGCGACCGTGTTTGGAGTCCCTGCCATGCATAACGGACGTCCTTGTATCCCCGTGAAAACTGAATTCAGCAAAATGAACACCACAGACATGGCCTTAATACTTTTGATGAACATGGTTTCCATAGAAGAAATTAAGCTAAGTGGACGTTTCTTTAACTAGTTTTGGAAACTCTATGAGAGAGAGAGAGAGAGATGGGAATGTTTGGTATGTGTTAAAAGAGGAAGAGAGTGAGGGTTTATATAGGAAGCAAAGGGAAGGAATGTGGAAGAGAGGCTTTAATTTGAGGAAACAACGTAGGAGGGTTCTGAGGATGACGCTGATGAGTCGAATATTGAAGTGGCACAGTAAAGTGAAGAAAACGTGTCCAACTTGGGAGGGTTGAAAAAGGGGATTGTCGGGGGCTACGTCTTTGGTGGAGTGGACGCAATATTCAATATCTATATATAACTCGCTCGTTTCCTTAATAAATAGTAAGACTTGTTAACCTAATTTTTATAGGTTAATAAAGTTATTTATTATGTTTTAAACACTTTATTCATCTTCCATAATTTTCTTATTTCTTTTCTTTCTTGCTTTTTGTTGAGGAGAATCAAAAAAGATAAATTAGGAAAAGATTTATAGATATTAAAAAAATGTCTTATATTTTGGATTAAAATCAACTTCCCAAATAGATTAAAGACCAGAGGGAGTAATTAAATTGAGTTTTACCCACTAATTTTGTTTATGACCTCAAACTTGATGTCAATGACTTATCTTTTATTTACGTCCCATTTCGCTCCATTTCATTGATCTATTGAGTAGTAAACTTTGACTTAGTCCAATATAATTGAGTTTGTATTCAAATCAGAAAATTCTTATAAGTTGCTCCAACGAACTTAATAAATGACAGGGCCTTTTTTTTGTTTGTGTTAAAGTTTAAAGACTAAATGAATGATCGTGGAAAAAAATTTAAGGACCAAAATTATATTTTTGCCAATTTTTTTTTTTTTAAATGAGACGACCATTATTTCAATATAATACACGTTTTGATGGTCAAGTTCCATAGCGATTCGTTGACTGCTATTTCTTGTTTTCTACTCTTAACTATCGTAATTACTGTAACTTAGAGACAACTCATACCAAATCACTAATAAAATTCCACCTGCTGGTCCTAAAATTTCAAATCGCGTGAATATTTCTGGGACCTGGAAATCTTGTGAATAACGTGAACAATTAAACATGCTTTTAACTAAATTTGTTCCGTGGAAAAAAATGTTGAACAACTTATTTAAGAAGTGAGAATTCTCCTTTATTAAACTGTTTTTTTAAAAAAACATCATGAACATATATAATATGCAAAATCATCTGGGATCTAAAAAGTAAATATTAACTAGTTTGTCAGCAAACACTTTCTAATTTCTTACCGACATGAATTTAGACTTTTGAAGCTGTGTGTTGACTTCTGCTTTAATTTCCTGACCAGACTGCGCAGTGTGTATATTTTGGCATTTGAATCTGTTTTAAGCTTGTCAAACCCAACAAAATTTTTTTCTCCCCCGTCCTTAATATATGACCAAGTTGGAGGGTCGATTTTTAATCTTATATTTATCAATCTTTTTCTAATTTACTTATATTAATGCTCTTTCATCAATATTCAAGTAAGATAAAGATGAAGGAAATTAAGAAAGATGATTAGAGTCCTTTAAAAAAAAAACTTATTTATTAACTAATTCAACTAACATCCTGATTAGGTAAATAAGTCATACATTAAAGATAGGAGGGGGTATCGTTTTTTCCTCCCACGTTGGTTCCAAATGTTAGATGCTACTTTTAGTCTTTAATAAGATATCCACTTCATAATAAATTTGAGCTACAAAATAGTAGATTTTATATTAAGGATTGGACTGAATGGAAGCAACTGAGGAAGAATAAGACTACTTTGTTTTTAATCCTCATATATTTGTGGACCACTAAAACCGTAGAAGCAAAACCAGCTAAGGACTCAATATTTTATTATTTTTGGCAGAAAAATACCAGGAGTTGATTTCGTCGTCGCCACCGACGAGGAGTTAACTAAATACCTTTGATTTTTTTTATAATAGTAATATCTAGTTTAACACAAAAAATAAATTGCCTACACAAGTTTGTGAGATTTAGCAGAGATATTAGAGTATGTGTCCTTAATATCGTGTCCATAGAAAGGGAGAGGAGGAGGAGACAAAAATGTCTCCTAGGTTAATTTTGTTCTCCACTTTTAAGAAATATGTTTCAATTCTTTAAAAAAAAAAATCACTTATTCTATTATCAATCTAAACATAAATTATATTATATATTTTTACTTTTACCCTACTTAATTATGCAAAAGTTATATTGACAGAAAAACCACTTTCATCTTATACCAGTAAAATGAGCCAACCCGCCTCTTTTTTTTTTTTTTTTTTAATTTACATTTTCACTCTTTTTCTTTTTGTTTTCACCCTTTTCTTTTTTATCCACTCACATCACACTTCTTTTCTTTTCTATATTTATGTTATGAAGTCAATTTCATTCTTACTTTTCTTTTCTTTTTTCATATTCTAAGATAACAAAAACATATAAACACATCTCTTTTAAATTTAATAATAATAGAATAAATAAATATAATATGAAAACAAAATTGTCAAATAAAAAGTATGATGACAGTATCAAAAGAAAGACGATAAGGATATTCAAATTTATTTTATTTAAAAAAAAAAAAAGGGGACCCGCTCGCTTTAACCTGCTAGCGTGCCTCTTGACGGACTAGCATGAGCCCGCCTAGCGAGCCTAACCCATTTTACCACATGTACATCATTGCCAATTCTAACACACTCAACAACAGTCATATAAAATATAAATTTATGATAAGTGATCATAATTATCGAGTTATCCTTAAATACATAATCGCAAAAATAAAACGGGGTTATAACTTTAAATTAAATAACTCGAGCTGAATTAAAAAATAATTTTTAATGATAAAATCTGAAATATGGAGCGTATTAGAGAAATGATAAAAATTAAATATTTTATTTGCAAGAATTTTATATTAATATAAATTTTTCCTATCTAAAAAATATAAAATAAAACCTATTTATTTCAGCGGTAATTCATGATTAAAATATTTAAAATTATAGTATTTACAAGTCATAAATAAAAGGAAAAAAAACTTATATATTTAGTCTGATCTAATAAGTTACTTGTTTCAAATAAAATTAAGACATGTTAATTTCTTATACACTATTTATTTTATAAAAACCTTACATTGTTAGTATTATTAACACTTTAAAATTTATTTTGTTCTGATTTGATTAAACAAAAGTATATCAAGCATATAAAGTTTAATATATAAGTCTCATGACTCTTGCCCATATTCTTGTCCAATATTAATATGGTTTAGAGGGTTATCAATTAGACTTCCAGTTTCTGAATTTCAAAGTTTCCAACTTTGGCTTAAAGAGACCCTTTTAAATTTGCATCGGGATGGTTTAACGCAGCTACTTCATTCCATAATTTTACTTGTTAATGATCTATGGACAAGAAGGAATATGGCTCTTCACAATGGCTCTATCACTCACCCACAACAGGTTATACAAGAAATTCAGCAGTCATTATCTTTTTGCCTCATTAGCTCATCACTATCTTTTAATGCGAATTCATCGATTGGGGCTTTGGGAGGTGTAGATCATTATCTCCTTCGTTAAGGATGGTCCTTTGTTTTGCACAAATACAAATATAGAAGGAAGCAACATTGTAAATCTTAGATTTGTTTTCATGGACAAGCAATCCAACAGTTTCATTGGCGGAGAGATTCTAATCATACTCTTCATTGTGGTCTCATATGTTTAATTTAGAGCTTGCTTATATTGGATTAAAAATTCGGTTTTCTTCTCATACTCCAGAAATGACCATTTGAAAGTGTTATGTTTTAAAAAAAACAGTTTCTTCCACCAAAGGGAGCGGTCAAGGATGCGACAAATATGTTATCCATCAAGATATACTTCATCTTTTGAATGATTTTCATTTTTCTAACATTCAAGTAGTTCCTACTTTAGATCCTGGTACTTTTCATGTTTTGACTTCATGTCCTTCTTTTTTCTTTCTGTAAATGTTTATTATTGTACTGGTCTTTTTTAATTAATGCATTTTGCTCTGTCATAAAAAAAAAAAGAAAAAGAAAAATACAAGTCTCATGACTGATAGCCTTGTAGTACAAAGGTAGGTAGACAATTTGGGAGAGGAATATCTCAATTAATGTATCATTCCGTTACAAATGAGAAGTCGTGGCTCGTGAGTTTAACCCCGATTATAACATTAGAGCTTAGGCCATTAATACCTAGCCTTTTAAATAAAAAATAAAAAACTTAAAAATAAATAATGTATAATTAGCCAAGCATGATGTTCAATATGTATATATGGGTAGAAAATAAGTAGATAATATTTAGCCATTTGAAAATCCACTTAAAAAGGAAAATTTAATTTGTTTGGCCTACAAAATGTAAATGGTAATTAAAAGCAAGTAATATATATATATATATATATATATATATATATATATATATATTTCCTTAAGGGTGTGTTTGATTTGAGGGTAGGGGAACAGGGGGTTAAATTACAATTTTGTACTAGTGAAACCCAAAATTTACCTTATCATTCATTTAAATTTTAGATTCCTGTCCAAAATTTATCCTTTTATTTCTTTTAAATTTTAGGTTTTAATCCCTACCCTCAAACCAAACACACCCTAAGGGACTGTTTGATATGAGGAGAGTGGAGGGAAACTGAGTAGAGAGAAAATATTTTAGATTTGGATTTAAGAAAATTAGAGAAGTGGGGTTAAAAGTTTTTAATTAATTTTTCTTACCTTTTATCATACATTGTCTCTTAATTAAAATTTTATAACCTCACTTCTTCAATTTTTTAAATCTAACTCATAAAAATTTTCCTATCCATCCCCTCCCCTCCAAATCCGTCATACCAAATAGGCCCTAAGAAAACACAAGGAGGGAAAATTTTTATCAATGTTCAATTTATATTTGTTTGGCCAAAATATTAAAGAAATCTCGTTCATTCAGAATTTTAATTTAAAATTATTAAATGTTTTGCATAAATAATGTCTTACATTCAGGTTCATAGAGAGCAATAATTTAAGTTATAAATGCAGAAATATACATTAGCGCGTGGCTATATATACAGCCACATTCATGCATATTGCATAGTCATTAAAAGTTAAAACATTAATTGTATATATTATGCTTTTGCCAAATGAGGATTATGAATCATGTTCTAATAACAACACGAAAAACTATGTTTTGAATGAAAGTTACTTGTTTAACTAGCAAGAAGAATATACATTGGTACTCATGTAGTCATGTACTCATGTCATTAAGAGAAAAATTGTGATTTAATTTAATTGGGGAATCTAATTAATAGTATTCATATTTATTCCAAAAGAACAAAACTTATGTCAGGTTCTTCAAAATCATTAGATCTATACAGATTCTGTCATGTGCACTATTCTTTTTTTCATATGAAACGTAACTTTTGGGTTAAATTCCTATGGGAAAAAAATAGTACAAGAATCTGATTGATACAACGGATGTATTAATGAATCTAATAAATTTGTTTTAAGTTTCGTCCTTGTTGAGAAAAATATGCAAATCGATCCACAATTGGACATAAGTATATATATATATATATATATATATAGTTTTTCTTTCTAAGGCAATAATCTGATCACAGATTTCCCATATACATTGCATGTTATAGCATACAAATAATACACCCAACTCCCTCCTCAATGCAAACTCTCTTAAACACCCATAACCCCAAATTTCAATTACATTGCCTGCCATTATGGCTGCACCAGCTGAAGAGAAAGTAAATGTTCTTATGGTATCAATGGCCTTCCAAGGCCACTTGAACCCAAAGCTCAAGCTAGCCAATCTCCTCATTTCAAAAGATCTTCATGTCACTCTTGCCACCACTCACACAAACAGATCAAACCCTATTTCTTCCCATAATATATAATTCTCAAATCAAGATCCATTTTTTCTCTGATGGTCTTTCTAGCTCTTGACTTTGACCGAGTCAAATATTCTGATGTCTTCTTCGATTCTCTCAAAACAATCGGTCCCAAAAACTGATCAACTCTCATCTCTACTTCCTCTCACCAGTTTTCTTGTTTGATCATCAATCCCTTCATGCCTTGGGCTATCGATGTAGCTAACGAACTTGGCATCCCTTGTGCGATTCTTTGGATTCAGGCGTCTTCTGTGTTTTCCATTTACTATCGTTACTATAAAAATGTAAACTTTTTCCCAAATCTTGAAGACCCCAATGAGATTGTGCACTTGCCTGGACTTCCAACATTAGAGGTTAGAGATCTTCCTACTTTTATACTTCCTTCTAGTTCTGGTTCTTTCAAGAACCTTCTTCAAGATCTTTTTCAATCTCTTGATAAAGTTCAATGGGTTCTCGCCACTTCGTTTGATGACATTGAGGGAGAGATTGTGCAGAATCGCCTTCTTTGCAATATTTCCGAGCCGGCTTAACCACCCAAAGAAACGATTTTTTGGTATTTCTCAAAGCCATAACTATATTATCCATTTGCTTTAGCGTCAAGACAATGACACTGCCAAATGAGATATATATCACTGAGCAATCTGGCTTCTCGTCGAGCCACTTCATGCAGGACTCTTCGGAATTCCACAGGTTAACATTGAGATCATCGGTTTCTTTTTGTCCAAGAAGAAACGGCGAATGGACACAAGAGAAAGTGTTAATGCACCGTTCTGTGGGTTGCTTTATGACTCATTGTGGGTGGAACTCGACGGTGGAGACGGTGGTCGCCGGCGTGCCGGTGATTGCGTATCCGAAATGGTCGGATCAGCCGACAAATGCAAAGCTTAGTGAGTGTGCTTTTGGGAATGGGGTGAAAGTGAATTTGAGGAAGATGGAAATGTGAGCGCAGAAGAGTTAGAGAGATGTATCAAAAAAGTGATGGATGAAACAGAAGGTGAGAAGATGAAGAAGAAGGCGATGAACATGAAAGTGGCATCAACGAAAGCGTTAGTGGAAGGTGGCTCATCTTATAATAATGTTAATCACTTCATTGCTGAATTGGTTCATGCAAATAATCGACAAAAGAGACGTTGAAGGAGAAGATCTTTTGACCACTCTGATATCTCTTTCATGTCATAATTATATTTTGGAAAAACTAGTAATTTATAGGAATTAAAATGAAATGACTTTAAATTTACAATCTCTCCGAGCGGGGATGCACTTAAATATTTTTATGATACAAAGAGATGTTTTGGAATCTTGATGCATCATCAATTAAATATTCATGAGAGTAATGATACTCAATCAGGTGGGAAAAAGACAAGGAATGTTGTTTGCAAAGAAAAATTTAGGAATCTTAATGCATGAGAGTATTGAATCTTTCATTTCAAGCGGTGTTTTTTTTTTTTTTTTTAATGTTTTTCTTCAGAATAGGGGATACCTTTCCTTTTATGTTGATCAAATATGATGTTTTCAGTATTCGATTGTTGTCTTGAATTTCCTTTCTTTTGATTGTTACTGCGTATATTACTTACCTTTCTTAGATTGAAGTTTTTTATTATGAATTTATTTTTATTTGAGTTGGAATACTTCTTCTGATAAAACCAAGAAGAATTTTTAGTACCCCTATGTAGGAGTAGCAGCTTATTTGATTAAGTGGTAAAAGGGAAGAGATAGAAAAATAATTTATAAATATATTAATTAAAAAATAGTAACATACGTATGTTTTTTGTGGTTAAAATGTTATTGTTGAAAGGAAAGTTGATTGCATTTAGAGAGAAGACTAGTGTTTGTGCAAAGGGGGATTGGGGAGAGAAAAAAATGACAAGACCCTTACGGGCGAATCCATGCTCGACGCCTTTTATTTTAGAGAGAATATTGGGAAAATATGTCTGATTATCTTGATTAAAGGTTCTTTTCTTTTTTGGGAAAATCGTCCAAAAATATCTTTAGGGCAAATTAATTGTTAAATGCTACCATATAATATCTGTTGCACTTTAACGAAAGATATATTTTATACAATAAAAGATATTTTACATACAACGGAAGATGGTTTACACATTTATATAGAAGATTTGTGCACACAATGGAAGTTATTTTATAAACACGGAAAATGACTTACACGCTTGCTAGCATTCAACAATTAATTTACTAAAAAAATATTTATTTTCAATTCTCCCTTTTTTTTAAAGTTGTAATCTTTCTTTGAATAGTAGCTAAGAAGTTTTTGAAAACCTATCTCCTCGTGCAACACATGGGAGTGGCTGCTCATTTTGGAAAAACTAGTATGACAACGTGAAATGAGCAGTATGGGAATAAGAAATTTCGGGGTAGAAAATGACAATGGAGTCTCATAATAATGTTAATCACTTGTGGAATTTTTTAGAGATTATATTCTTATTTTAGGACCTCACAACGATTTTCCCTTGCATCTTCTCTCTATTAATTGCAGAAAATTTCAATAGCATGTGGTAAAGGAAGTATATTAAATTCCACTGATCACATTCTTTCTTTAGGACTTCATAATAATTTCTTCCCTATTAAGAACTCTAATGTTTGATCATTTGCAAGTGCACTGCTCATGGACGAGATAGAACCTTGCTGGCCCAACACACTTCATACAGACCACAAAGTTTCACAAAAATTCCGTTCGGAAATCACTTCATATTATTTAAAGCATATGAATAATGCGACTCATTATAAATTTTATTTTAGCATTACTTTTGATACTAATAATTGGTTTTTTTATAAAATTAATGTCATAGAGTTAGATTTAGCATTTGAGGGTCAATTTTTTTTTCCCAATCAAAGTTTTGTTTTTTATTTTGGCCATGAATCAAAGTCTTGTATTCGAGGAGGACTAGGAATCATGAAAAATCAAATTTGGCAAAGTTACTTTTACATAATATTAAATTCTAACCATTAAAACATTAAAACTTGATCTAAAAATAGAGACGTTAAATGGAGAAGAAGATTAATGACAACATTCCTCTCCCAAGCCGGACCTAATGGGCAACGGTTTAGAATGGTCAAATGCAAAAGTTAGAGATCGAGAAGAAAATGACGGTTGTTCTGATGGAAGGAATCCCAAGTCTTAAAAAGTAGCCACCCCTTTAACACTTGAGAGCCATAAATGTGTGTGTTTACTTCTCTTTTTCTCTTTTCCTGTTAAAAAAGATGGGAGAGATAAATTCAATGGACTTCAATTCAGTTTATTCATTCTCGTATATGTTTTCCACTTTTCCATGCAATGAGAGTTAAGAAAAAGGAAGAAACTTTTTAATTTGAATGAACCTAAAAATGTTGCTAAGATTCCTTCATTTTTTTTAATTAAAATGACACTACTGACATAACATCATATGTAGGATTGAACTCACAACTTCTTATTTATAAGAAAGCTTTGATACCACTAAATTATAAGTTCATTCGCGAAAATTGCCGATATTCTACAAACCTCAGGCTAATATTAAAAAAAAGCACCAGAATTTGGAAACCACAAGCCTAGGGAGATTCTTGTTCTTTTGTTTGGTATTTGTTTTAAGCTTAAACGAAGAAGCCATTGTGTCCATCAATTATCAAAAGGGAAAAAAAGGAATAAGGTTTCTTACACCTCCACCTACCATTTCCCTACATTCCTTTGACCACTCCCGAAGGCCAAAATGGACTTTTTACAGTTATGGTTAAAACTCTCTTGACACATTCCTTACCAAATTTATTCTTCATCCTTGGTAATAATGCTAACAATAATATTGTTTATACTCGTCACTAATTTTGACCGTCCCTATTTTATTCACACATTTCGTTTCATTGCCGCAAAAAGGTAGTAATACTTTTTATTTTTAAAAGAGAATCTAGCAATCTTTTTGGAATGAGAATGTGAAACCAGGTCACTTTTTCATCTGCTATACTTAAGTGTCCACTCAAATATTTTTGCACCAGAAGATTGGAATGCTTGGATCCACTGAGTTTGCCAAGTCAGCAATTGTATTGTAAAGTCAAATTTTGGAGTTTCCTAATGGGAACGTACACCACAACATGGTGGCCATTGCTGCGCCTGATTTTAACCCATTATCAAAAGTTTCAGTCAACCACTCCCTCCTGTAGGTCCCACTCTTTTTGAATTTAAAATTCCTTTTTTATCATGTTCTCTTGTTGAATCTAACTTATAAGAGGCTGTATTAGTACTAGCAATCTCATATTTTAGTCCCGCATATGAGCTTTGTTTAGAATTTGTGGGAGAATTTTGCCCCTCTTGCAGTTTTATTTAATTAACTGGAACCAATTAATTGGAATCAAATGTCATTTCTTGATATTGAGTGAACCTGTTTCAGCGTGATGAGCACTAAAACCTTGTTGCTTTTGTGACATCTGCATTTACCCAAACACATCCAAATATAATTTCAGCTAATTGTTTTTATTAGGAAAAAAATCAGTTTTTAAGCATTAAAATAATTTTTGAAATATATATATATTTAAAAAATTAAATATGGACCGTTCAAATTAATTTTTGATAGTCTAGATTTTAGTCCTCATCAAATATTATTAGAACTGAAATTTAATCTAGATATTGAGTGGTTGACTTAAAAAAAATACATTATTATAACAAAAAAATGGGTTTATCTAACACCTTAAAACATTTAAATATTATAGAATAATTTTTTTTTCTATAGTCAACACCTTCCTAAGAAATTTTATTAACTACACTCAGTATGCTAAAATAATTTTTTTTTCTACATTTAGCATTCTAAAGTATTTTTCCTAAAACATTAATAAGTGTATTAGAGTTTAGGGTGCTCACTGTTGCTTGGAAAATACTCTAAGGGTAAAATTATACCAAAAATTATTGTATAAAATAGGGTGCTATTAGTATTTTAGGATATTAAATGTATCAAAAATTATTTTAAAATATTGGATGTTAAAAAAATATATTTCAGCGTGATAGATGGATAAATTAACTGAAAGAAAAGAGATGAAGAGGAGGGAAAATCTGTGTGCACATGATCGATGACCTCTGCACCGTCAATTTTCGCCTCCGACCTACTCCTTTTAAAATCACTATTTGCTTTGCATACTCTTTGGAGATTCTGAACCATTCTTTTCAGTCTCCACTACCACCTCTCTTTCTTTCTCTGCGTATATAACATCTCCACCATTTCATCACCGTTAGTTAATTAAGTAGTGTTGTGTGACAGAATAACAATAATAATGAAGCTTTCCGTTATACTTGTGGCGCTTCTCACTCTGCTTCTTGTGACAAGGCCAGGTTTTGCAGAAAGCAGAGCACCTCCTTCATCAAAGGCAGATCCTAAGTTTCTGAACAGAGCTCTCGTGAAAGAGAAGAAGTCCAACAACGCTAGAGATGATTTGAGAAATCGTCTTCTTATTCAAAATAAATTCTTCACTTTGTCCTCAGGACCTAGCACAAAAGGTCCTGGTCACTAGCCACAACACACAGTGTTATCCCAAGTTTAAGAATATATCTGCTCTCTCTCTGTCTCTCTCAGCCTTCTCTCTGTAATATCTTCTGGGTATATCATATATGTACACTTTCCTTCATAACATATACAGCTGTTTTGTACATGGACTTTATATATAAGATAGTGTGATGTTTATCTCCCAGAGGTTTAGCTTTTCAGATTAGATATTATGCTTTCTCATAATTTTAAATTTTGCAGGGTGATTTTTAAATATTAAAGTTGTTATTGAGTTTAATTATCATGAAGATGGATGATGAAACAAAGAAGACAAATGGTGTAGATGGTCAGTTTTGTGCATGGTAATAGAACCCGGACCGGATTGGAAACCAGGCAACTGGATAGTAGACTAGTCCGGTCCGGAAATTTTTATTATTTTTTTAAATAGGTTTTTTTTTTTATTTTTTTTAGAATGTTATATTAATAAATCTAAAATTTTCAATTTTTTACTAGTTTAGTCCCAAATTAACTTCTGTTTAACCTATTAACTCTAGACCCAATACCCTGACCGGTTCAGTGACCGGTTCGGGTTTAATTGCCTTGGTTTTGTTGACTTGAGGATGGAGATTCAAGATATATATATATATATATATATATATATATATATATATATATATATATATATATATATATATATATATATATATATATATATATATATGTGCATAACAACATGCAGCCCAGAAAACGGTATTGTTAACCTTTTTTTTTAAGTTTTAATAATGAAGAGTCAGGCATGTAACAGTATTTGTATAGGGTCTATTTTCTTGTTTGTTTTGTGAAAGAAAATATAAAGCACCTATGCGTTTTTTCTCTTTTCCTTCTTTTTTATTTCGTGGTTGTTCGCCAACTTTAAAATAAGAGGTAGTTGCATCCATCCAATTTTTCTTCCGTATGGACATAAGTCAACTAAATATCTCCCGGATAAAGACTTATTCACGCCGAAAGCAATAATTTTATTTACGAAAATAAATTATCTAATGATAAATTAATAATTTTGGGTTGGAGTATGTGTACATGTGTACTTTGCCATGCTTGAATACTTGCCGTCTTGCCGTGATCCGATTCCATACAAATGTTTTTTAAATCGAATTATTATTAATATCCATAAATTTGCAAAATTTATGAAGTTGATTATTTTATTTATATTGTCTCTATACGTAATCAGGGGAACGTTTTTTTTTTTGGCCATTGGTAATTTGGTGACCTTTTGTTTCAAAAGGTCTAGAAAAATGTAATATGCCTTGCTATGAGTTTATACATTTTATAATGTTAATCACGGTATAAAAAACCGGACCGGACCGGCCGGTTCGACTAGTTGAACCGGGAATCAGCCAGTGGTTCGGTTTGGTTTGATGGTTAAACCAGAGAATCGGTCGAACTGGTCTGAAACTGGTCAGAATCGTTTAAAACCGATGGTTCAACCGGTTGAACTGGTTTCATATTTTTTATTTTTTTATTTTTTTTAGGGGAAAATTGGAAGTTGAAGACTAAAATGAAGAGAAAAATAGGTAAAGAAAGAACAAATATAAAAAAAATGAAGAAGATAATGAAAAAAATTATTCAAAAAGATATAATAATTATAGAAAAGGAGATATCATTGTATAAGTATAGGCATTATAACTCATACTAATAGATTTTAAGTATTTTTTTTCTTAACAATCTTCATTTTTATCTATAGAAGTTTAAAAATATATTAATATATATTGCCACTAATAAATTATAATATTTTAATATGACCGGTTCACTACCGGTTAGACCCCGGTTGACCCATTAACCCTTGAACCTGTGCTGTGACTGGTTCATTGCCCGGTCGGGTTTTTCGTTCCTTGATATTAATAGATGATATTGATCCATGAATGTTTAATGAAAACAAGTGTAATCACTATTAGTTAAAGTTCGCTTTTGGAGGATTAAGTCCAGACTACTCAATTGCTCATATGTCTGCCCCACTTGAAAAGGATAGGGTCCAGAAAAAACGCCGTATGTAATGACCTAATTTGGGATTAAGGGCTAATAACTCTGATATTGATTGTAATTAGTGTAATTAAACACTTTTATAGAAATGTGATGTAAATTTGATATAAGTGTATTTGGTGATTAAAGATCAAGGGTGGAGATTTGTTGCATATGGGTCGGAATCCTATGCATTAAGCTTGTGTGAGCTCATAGAGGGAATGAGTAAGATGGTGACATGTGGTATTGTGTGGATCATTGGATGTGGCACAAAGGACAAAAGTCTACTTTCTCTCTCTCTCTTCTCTCTCTTTTCAGTGGAGTATGGGCCAAGAGGGAAAGATCACACATCATCATCATCATCTCCATCTCTCATATTCTCTCTCTTCTTTCTCCATTCTTTCCGGTGACCAAGAAGAAAAGGAAGGAGGAATGTGAGATTTTGATGTGTTAGTTGATCTTTAATGCCCTAAATCTCTTCTCTAATGTTGTGCATCTCATTAAGAGTTCCATTGTGGTAATTTTAGAATCTTGAAAGGTGGTGATTTGAGTGTTGGACGAAATTGAAAGTTGGAGAATCAAGATTCTGACTTTGGCAAAGTGAAGAGGTAAGTATTTGATGCTTTTTGATATATATGTTATGAGTTTTGGATAAGTTTGAGAAATTCTGGAAATTTGCCCTGGTTTATGGTCATTTTGGAATGTCATAATTTCATAGTGACTGATGTTTGGATTATTTCATTATGAGGTTCTTTGAGTATTTGATATGGTTTTGGAGTTTTGGAAGTGATATGAATGGGTTTGGGTGTTGTGTGTGATATAAAGACTAAAGAGTTAGATTGTGGTTAAAATGGTGTTTGGGTGTTTTGAGGGTTACTAATGGGTTCTCTATGTCATTTTGAGTGAGTTTGGGCTTTGTGTGGAGTTTGGGAACCATTAGGTGTGGTTTTGACCAATTTGGAAAATTATGTCGGTTGCTGTGATCTGGCAATCTGATAGCCTCACTCGAGTGAGGGAGGAACTCACTCGAGTGCTACCTTGTGTTTTGTCTTTCTGCTTTATGTTTCGCCTGGGTTCTCATGAAGGGGGCTTGAGTGCACTTCCTTTACCGCGAGTAATGTTGGTGATCACTCGAGTGAGCATAGGATCACTCGAGTGATGGTGTGTGTTCAAAAGTTAGGGTTGCTCTCGAGTTTTCACTCGCTGGTTGATGTTCAAGAGTGTGTTCCGACACTCGCAAGTGAAACCTTCTCACTCGAGCAGTGGGAGGTATGCTCAAGTAAGCTTGTCCCTCTGATGTTGTATGTGCTCTCGGGTTGTCACTCTTTATGTTGCACTTTCGGGGACTCGAGTGGACTTAGAGTCATCACCCGAGTGAAAAGCCTATTGCTCGAGTGAAGTGAGTACTTTCTGGCTGAAGTAGCTGCTCACTGTCAAACACTCGCGAGTGAGAGCCGTTCTCACTTCAGCACGAGTCTTTCATCACTCGAGTGAGGTCATCTTCACTCGAGTGAGCCAGCCAAAAATCAATGTTTTGCCTTTCGAAAAAAGGGTCTTCGGGGTAGTTTCTCCCAACCCTTTAGGCATATGTTTAGGCCTCTAATAGTCACCTAAAGAATCCTAAATGATTACCAACTTAGAGTATTATGGAAATATGCATTTAGAAAAGAGTTTAATCAATTGTCCCTAAATTGGTATAGGATTTGATATCTGTCAGACTCGTGAGCCCACTGTACCAAAGAACGTCAGGAAAGATTCAGGTAGTGACTCCTCTCTTATACTTTGTGTAATTGTATTGTATGTTTGCCTATCATGCATTGTGTGTTGTTGCTGCTGCTACTACTTTGAGATGCATTGAGATACCTTATGGAGCTTTGTGCCTTGTGATACGTTGTGCATTGAGATACTTTGTGATGCTGCTGCATAGTGATTACCGCGGAAGCGGGCATTGTGATTACAACGAAAGCTGTCATAGTGATTACCGTGAAAGCGAGTATAGTGTTTGTAGCGAAAGCTGTCATTATGATTACCGCAAAAGCGAGCATAGTGCATTGTGAT
Source organism: Inga laurina (assembly GCA_963855925.1). NCBI lineage: Eukaryota > Viridiplantae > Streptophyta > Magnoliopsida > Fabales > Fabaceae > Inga > Inga laurina. The sequence goes on from OY979710.1 coordinate 3,365,818, forward strand.
ACAGCCGTGAGTGCTGTCGTCTGTGGCGCGAGCCATGGATCATTGTGTTGCCGATGATGCTGGCGAACATGATAACATTACATGTCTTGTGTTTATATATTGTATGAGTGATTTGTTACTACTGGAATTCTTTAGAATCTCATTCTTTCCAATGACTAACATTTTTAGACAGAGCAAGTGGCTCAAAAGGGAAGCGGCCAACCAGGAGTGGTTAGGGCTAGTAGGGACATATTGCATTTTGGATGTTGGTTATCTAGTTGGTTTTTGGGATTACTGTATGTATATGAGATGTATATAACAATTTTGGATATGAAATCCCCATTTTGGGAAATCTTTAAACCCATTCTATATATATAAGTAACCCGGGGTTGTCAGGATTTTGGTTACGCACTCTGATATTTATTATGTGATATGAATGCACAGGTAATTGTATTCGAAAGTGAATGTGAGACTAGATGAATCCTGCTTTTAAACGTTTTGTTTGGACACCCCATCTCTTAGAGATGAGTGATTATAAATGTGATTTTTATCTTATTGGTCTCTATTTCACTTAAATTTCATAATCCGGATATAATTACCGTGAGGGGGTTACACCGCACATCAAGTAATGGGGTCCTCTGTTTAAAAAGGGAAAAAATTTAGCTTTTGATTTTAAAGAAAGTTGTATGCAGCTGTGCATTCAAAACTGAAATAAAAATTATATAATTTGAAGTTTAACTTATCCTATCATTTCAAGCATTACTCTTTGTTTAAAATGTTTTAAGTATACATCACAGGTCCTTTTTTTTTTTTTTTTAATTGCAATGACAAGAAAGGAGTCTCTTGGGGGCCATTTAAGGCCACTACATCATACCGGAAAATACAATATAAAGCAATCAAATTTTAGTTAAAGTCAGCTAACATTTGAAATGAACAAAAAGCTGAAGTTGATGCAACATAATTAGCTCTTTGTTCGAGTCTAAAACTAATTTAGCCAAAAAATCAGCACTTTTAAGTGCTTTCCTGTGAACGTGATGAATCTCTAAGTCCCAGTCTAGACAAATTAAGTTTCTAACATCCTCTAGTTCTGATTTAAGAGGATGAAATGAGTCATCTGAATAAAATAACAATTGAATAGCTTCCACCGGGAGTATAACCTAACCTTGATAAGTTTTAAAGATTGACATATAAAGTCCAGTCTTTATATCACAGGTCCTTTGAGTTTGACGGTTCCAGTGTTATTAATCACATAAAGTAGTAACTCTGATTGAATCATGCTCTTTCCAAATCCGGAAGAAAAAGAGGCAATGAGGCAGAGCCACAGTTAATTGCTTTACCAGTGGGAGCACAAGCTTGAAAACCCAACCTTTTTTTTGAATAACTGAAAACTCAACATTGATAAACCAGGATGAATCACAATATTGGCAATACGATAAACATTTAATCTTACAATTTTATCCACCACTTAATGCAATAATAATATTAACAACTCCAAAAAGAAACTCGCATGCCAGCAAGAGAAATTAGGTGAAGCCACACGATGGTGATTATCTGGTACCATGAAAATTGGCCAGAGAGAAAACAGAGTGAGCTGCACTATCATCGCTCAAAATAGACATCTCCTCTGAATCAACTTGTGTCGACAGTGAAGGAAGACATCTTACGTTGGACAGTTCAATTGATGCTCCTGTTCCTGTGTTATTACTATCCTCTCCTGATAAGTTCCTCTTTCTCGCTCCTCTCTGAAGTTGCAGTGAATATTCCAAATCCCACAACACATCACTCATTGTTGGTCTCTCACTCCCTTCTTCTTCCAGACACTTCTCCACTGTCTCATTGAACTTCCTCAGCGAGTTCGGATCTATCTGGTCCTTTATCCTCGGATCTATCAGCTGTTCTAATGTCCCTCTTCGCTTGCAGAACATTCCCCACTCAGCCAAGTTCACTTGGTTCCACGGAAGTGTAGGATCAAGAGCTGGTCTTGCACATAACACTTCCAGAAGAACCACCCCAAATGAGTAAACATCAGATTTTTCTGTTAACTGTTGGGTTCTGAAATATTCAGGATCAAGATACCCAAATGTGCCCTTAACACCTGTGGTCACTGATGGTTGTTGATGATCAAGTGGACCTGATTTTGACAGGCCGAAATCGGCAACCTTAGCGACATGGTTTTCGTCGAGCAATATGTTTGTTGATTTCACGTCACGGTGGATGATTCCGCCGGCTGCTCCTTTATGAAGATAGTTCAGACCTCGTGCTGCTCCAATGCAGATTTCGAGCCTCTGTTTCCAGCTTAAGCTTGGTAGATTTGAACGGTACAAGTGATCTTTGAGTGTTCCTTTTTCCATGTATTCATAAACGAGAATCATCTCTGACCTCTCGTCGCAGTACCCAATTAACGAAACAAGATGACGGTGGCGAATTCGAGATAAGACCATGATCTCTGTCTGGAATTCTGGGAATCCTTGTCCCGAACCTGGTTCACTTCTCTTCACTGCTACTTTCACACCATTCTTGAGAATTCCCTTGTACACATTTCCAAATCCACCCTTGCCAATAATCCGTCTTGTGTCGAACTTGTTTGTTGCAGATTGAATCTCGTTAAAAGACATCTTCAGTCCAAGTTTTAAGTTGCCAAGAGATGAGCCATGGCTGCTTCCTCTATTGCCATGTGAACTTCCTGCTCCTTGAATTGAAAGTGGGGCCCAATCCAGATTTCTAATAATCTCTGATTTCCTATATTTCCAGATCAAACAGAACACAACCACGATAAAGATAATCAGGGCCAATGATCCAAGCACCAACTCTAGAACAAGATGAATGTGATTCTCCATCTTACATTGGTAATCGGCTACTTTTGCAGGTTGACCTCGAGTTTTAATGATCTCCATCACTTCAAGACCGTTCAAGGAAGCATTTTTAACAGCAGATGATTCATCAGGGCCAACACTTATACTCAAATTTCCAGAGTCATTAGAATCCACAACAAAATCACGATAAAAAGGAACAGAAGAAGACCCCAACAAATCGGTACGGACCGACCAATTGAAGTGGTCGTAGATATAAAAATTGAAGGATGTAAGACCAATGCTGATACTGGTAAGGTCATAAAAGTGAGCTCGAATGAAATAACTAACATTCCTCGTCACCGGAAGTGTCCATGATACGTTAAAAAATTTAGCAACATTGCCTGAATCTGAAGTCATCACTCTGGCTGTCTGGTAAACAATTTCTGGGGCTGTAACATGAGTGGAAGTCACACCATAAACGTCATCACCATTTGCTTCCAAACCATTATTATCTTCTCCTTGGTCGACGTAATTAATAGTAACAGAGCTAGAAAATGCTGTTCCATTTTTAGCGTACTGATCATCTTTTTCCCATCTTCTCCCCAAGATATCGTACGTTTCCTCGGAACTACCAGCATAACCAACATCGAGCCTGTACTTCGTACGTAACACACAGGAGTGAATGCTCTTGTAATCACGAGTATGTCCTTTGCTAGTAACACGTGATGCCATATTGGGGATAAAGTTATCAGGGATTCGAAACAGTTCTATGGCGTTTACAAATGCGAATTTTGATTTCACTGGGAAAAAATCGATTTGTAGGTTCGTTGTGCCATTGATGTTGAGATAAAACTCCTTTACAAAAAGAGGGTTTGCATGATTTTCAGCACTGAAATTTTCCAACAACAAGAATCCGGCACTCGAAACATTGAATCGCGCACTAGATAGTGTTTCTCCAGACGAAAAAGCATAGAAATGGAGACGTACCAGATAATATCCACCTTCATTTTTGCCGATTGTGAACTTGTAACCAGATGGAACATGAAAGATTCTGGCGGTTTGGTACAGGGGAGGTGTGGTTGACGAATTATTACGTTCCTCCACGACGGAGCTCTGTTTTGGAAAGCAGACCGAAGCAGAAGCTGACTCGTCACCGACAAAATCCCGACCGCCGCCGCCTTTTACGGTGGAATCAGAACCGCAATTGATGAAATACTTATCGGGAACAGTGTAGGCTGACGCCATGGAGGAGAATTGAAGAAGGAGGAAAGAAAACATGGAGATGATACGAGGTTTCATGGAAGAGCAAATTGAAGTTGGGTACTTGTTGATGAATGCTGCAATAAATGAAGTTGAGTTTTAATTGGAAGGTGATGATGAAGATGAAGATGAAGATAAAGATGATGGCGGATAAATGAAGGAACATAGAAACTGCGTAAAACGGAAGACTTGAGAGGAGTCAACTCAGTACAAATTACAATCTATATTATTTAATAAATATCTTGAAAATGAGTTTGTGGAAATTTTGAAAGACGTCCTAGAAATTTCAATCTCTTATTGGTCAATTGGAGAAGGATTTGATCGAGCGTTGTCCAAGTTTTGGCCCCATAAAAGGAGACGTTGTTTTCATTTGCCACGACTAGACGAAGAACTTATAATATTGGCAAATACTAGCACTACTATAGTATTAGAATTATTCAATGTATCGTTAAAAGGTTTTATTCACAGATTTGAAACCTGGTCTATACGTTGGCTTTGAGGTCTCACGGGGACGTTTTCTTCTGGGATTTATAGCTGTCCTTCTTGTCCCTTCCCCACTCTTTCTTATTCCTCCGAATTTTCTCGATCAGGTCGGTGATTTATGATATCAACCCCTCTACCCCTCCGTCCTTTTATAAGTCCATTTTTAAAAGAATTTTTTAATTATAAATATAAGTCTACTTACATTTATTAATGAATATTTTCTAATTTTACTATTATTTAATGCTTGTCGGAAAAAGAAAAAGAGAATAAGGTTTTAAGAATGATTTGTAAACTCTGAGAGAGAGAGAACAATTAATAAGGGTAAACTAAAAAATTTGAAGCATATTTAATGATTTAATAAACAATCTTTGGTATATAATAATTAGTTAAAATAGACTTATAATAAAAATCAGGATGATACATGTTTCCTCCTTCATTTTTTTTTTCTAAATATATGTATCCTTGTATTAAATGTAATTTCATTCGAGAGAGTGGAGAGCACTAAATGTGAGTATCCTCTTCTGGTTTTTGTGCCTCTGGTGAGACGGATTTTCTTGGAAAACAAACAGTGGGCCTATTCCTTAAGGCCCAGAAATGAAGCCCACAGTATGTTGACCCAAATCACCCGTCGCGGCGAAGCGGTTTCACAACGCCCCTTGTTTTATATTCCATTGTGCCACAGTGCCAGTGCCCTCTCTTCTCTCTCCATATTATAATTTATAAGTTGATTTCTTCAGGTTCGGTAGGGAAGAGAGAGAAAGAGTGATTGAAGGAACAATGTTGGGACAGTGGTCGGCGACGAAGCCAAGCCGGAGCGACGAGGTGTTGGATGCCGAAGAGCAACAGACAATCGCCGATCAGATCAGACAACAGTTTGATTCCTTGGCCCCCAAGCGACCCGCCAAACCCAATCGGAGCGAACCCGACCCTGACGCTCCTCTCTATAGCTCCTCCACCGTCTTCTCTCACAACATCCCCGAGCTTCTCAAGTTTCAGTCCTTTCAATCTCAACCTCACGTCTGCCACAATACCTCTCTGTTTCTTCCTTTTTTTCTTCGAAATTTCTCAAACTGTCTCTCACGGTTGTTCCATCCAATCCCCAGGCTGTGATATCCGATGAGCCACCGAAGGATTCGCCGGACGAGTTCGTAGAGACTCAGTATTACAAAGAGCTGTCCTCTATCGATAAACAACATCACACGGTTCGTCATCTCTCTAATTTCAGATCTGATCAAGTATGTTCAAAACCTATTAAATCAATTCTGGGTTTTGTTCTGTGTTTTTTCTGGAACAGACTGGAAGTGGGTTTATAAGGGTTGAGAGTGTGGGAGGTGATGATCTTAATCTCCAGAACTTTCAGATTATTAATGGCGGTGGAATGAAGATTCCAGAATATAAAAGAAACCCGGCCACAAACGACTGGATTCCCAACAATGATGAACATCAGGTATTATTCACTATTTACAAGAGTTGAATTTTTTAGTAGAATGAAATCAAATGTTAGTGACGGATGTGTGGTAATGGTAGGTATTTGTGTCAACGAAGCCAAATCGGAGCGACAGTTCATAGAAGGGAACCTCTGGTTTTCAGGCCCCGATTATGTGTGAGGTTTGATTTTAGTAGTGAAGCTTTAAAATAAAACTGCGTTAGATATTTATTCGGGTTTGGAATTGGAATATTGGGAAAGAAGAAACAGAATACAGAAATCTCCAGAAGGGTACATTGTTCTTATCCATTGTGGCGGTTGTAGATGATTTGTTGTTGTTGTTGTTATATTTGAGTAAATTAAACAATTACCAATGTCATCATGCACTCTTTGACCTAACCCAATTAGTGGAATCGCGCCGCTAATTAAGTCACTGACACAGGTTGTGGGAAACATATAGGGAAGGTTTAACTGAGAATCCTTCGAATAGCGTAATCCAAACGAACGCTGTAACTATATTTAAGGAGATAGAATTAGATTTGTCTTGTATGTTTGATAATCTTTTTTTTTTTTTTAAAAAACAAAAGTCTTTTTCTTGAGCTATTAGTTACGGTGTACTGATATTACTAGTATTATTTTACGTATAATATTGTTGAATTGTTAAATTACTCCCGGCTTTTGTATCCCAAAAAAAAAAAAATTTATTTATCCAATTACAATTGTGGTTGATTTATATCTAGTAGCTTCATTTTGGTAAATATAGCTTGTTGAAGAAACTATACATTTAATAAGACGTTTAGGTTTAGTTCTGGCCACTGTGTAATGTATGTGATAATTAATATTCAAGAATTTACCGTTCACAGATAGTTGGATCTCTTAAACATGATGTTTTAGATTTAAATCAGGTCGTATGTATGAAAAAGGCTTTATTGGAAGAGGTAAAACTTACTTTGGTGATATCTATCCTTCAAGGGAATTGGTCTCTAGCTAGTAAGTTGGGGAATACCTTGTCTCCCACACGCAAAATAAGCATATACATTGATTAGTGTGGTTTTAATATTGTTAAAAAGTTTTATAGGTTAAGGTGTAAATTTGATAATAAAGTTTTAGCAAAAGGGCACATGACACAATTATGTTTTATTGGGTGCAAAAACATACAACAAGTTTTTAAGAGAGGGCAAAATTAACAAATCTGTTAATTCTTCTAAAACCACTGTTATTTTTTGCTTTTACGAGTCCATGCGCTTTCCATCTCATCCCATCTCTCACAACTCCACATTCTTTGTCTCTAGTCCCATCCTCCCCCCATCGTCTCTTATCATCTTCCCTATCATTCACCACTACCAAAGACCTTAGACCCATCATACCCTTTCTTTCCCAGCACTTTAGGGGTGGCATACACTAGAGTGCCGCACTGTATGTGGAGGAGACTATCGTGACGAAGGTGTTCCAGCAACGCCAAGAGGCCAAAGTCGGAGATTTTGAGATCTCGTTCTCATCTAGCAATATATTTTCAGGCTTGAAATCCCGATGCGATACTCCTCTAATATGATAGAAATCGACAGTGTTGATTGATTGTTGGAAGTACTTGCAAGCAACATCCTCCTTAAGTTTGCCTCTAGTGACCTTGGGGAAGAGCTTGCCACCGTGGACGTACTACATGATGAAGAAAATTTTAGTTTACCTCTGCCTATTTCATACTTGGCAAACACTATATTTTTCTCCTCCTCCACGACTCTAAATCTCAGACACAAGAAACAGGAAAATGTATGAGGAAGTACTAGATCGAAAGAAGGAAGGGGGTTATGATTAATTAGTAGTGGAGTGGGTTACATTGCATGGTGCAAGGTGATTAAGGAAAGGATTAAAGGGCCGTTGGGAGTGGTGAAGGACGAGAAAGTCGATAAAATTCCATGTTGAGTGTGAGGAGCAAAAGAGACCCCATCGATGGTGAGGGAGGAGGGAGGACAGGATTGAAGGAAGAGAAGGTAGGGTTGTGAAAGATGGGATGTGGTGGAAAGCATGTGGGCCCACAAAAGCAAAATATAACGGTGTTTTTGGAAGAGTTAACAAATTTATTAATTTTATTCCCTTTTAAAAACTTGGGAAAATCCCATATAAATACCATTTCAATTGTCAAAACCCATAAAACTCTCTTATAATTTGAAAAAGATAGATAGGTGTTCAAGGACCAATCTAGGTTACTGAAGTTTAAGGCTAAAGACCAAAATGCCCCTCAACTCATTTGCTTCACGCTCACGCGGATGGCTCTAGAAAACTGAATCACTCCTCTGTCGTTCCCTTCGGTTTTATCGTAGAAGGGCTCCAACTTTTGGTTCTATCGTAGAAGGGTTCCAGAAAATTGAACACTCCTTTTGGTTCTCTGCTAGAAGGGTTTCATTCGCTAGCAAGGCTCCTCGTCGTCCCCAGATCCGAAAGCATGGGTGGAAGCCGTCACGATGTGGTACATTCACTGGTGAGGATGAAGATTTCGCAAGAAGATCTCATAGTCGGAGACTACACAACGAGGCTGAGTGGCCTGCTTGATGGCATGAGCTATAATGGTATATTTTCTTGTTTTGGAACTGTGACTCTTTCCTTACAAATCTTGGCCAACCATAAGGTCTGCTAGTCTTAGGTGGTACTAGGAACAGTTGACTTGCTATATTATCTAGCATGTAGTCATTTGAATTTGGCATGTCTATTGTGACAATTGGGATCGTTGTTCTGCTATATATCTTTTCTTGGCATGTAATCTTGTAGCACTCATTAACATAATTGTAGACATTTTCATAAACTTCCTTTATGGTAGCACAAACGTGAGGACAAGGAATACCTGACATTTGTCATCCTCTGCATGTGCACTCGTGTAAGGACAGCTCAACTTTTAGTGATCCAATCGTTGTATGGACATTCACCCTACCACCTCCATATACTTCTACATCCATATATTTATCCCTTTTAACATTTTCCTTCACTTCTTGTTCTATGTTTGGCCCGACACCATTTTTCCATTTACTTATTCCCAAGCTTGCTGCATATATCTTTTTCGCTACTTTGTCATGATGCTCATGGATAAGCTGGGAAACATTATGACGTCTCTCATTGACCATCCAAGCATTGAATGACTCAGCAAGGTTTGTCGTGATTTTATCACAACATTTAAATGGGAACTTACTCATAGCACACCTTTCAATATCACCATGATTGATCAACCAATCATATATTTCCTTATTGAAAAGCCTCATGTGTTCCATTACAGTCTTGAAGTCACTGTCAAGCCTTGCATATGCAATTGCAATAAGCAAGTCCAGTGCATTTTGCCTTCCTTGCCCCCTGTCTTCCTCTTTCCTCTATTTAATTTAAGGACTTAGGCACTAAAGTTTTCCTTAATGTGCCTGTAACAATATGCATGCCTCTCACCTCCAAAAACTTCTCTCACAGTAGTGATTATCGCATTGTGTCGGTCTGATACAATTGTGACCTGTAACGAACTTAATATCTTCTTAATCATCTCAAGGAACCAAGTCCAGTCTTCAATTGTCTCTCCTTTCACTATAGCGATGGCAAATGGCAACAATTCATTGTCTGTATCAAACGCTGAAGCTGACAATAGAGTTCCCTTGTATGATCCACTTAAATGTGATCCATCAATGTACAATATAGGTATAGCACCAGCAATAAACCCCTCTATACAACAGCCGTAGGCTATAAATACATGCTCAAAGGTGTTCCTCCTACTAGCGACCCATTCAGCCAGAGTCTTGTCATCACTTTGCTATAAGCGATCACATATCCATGGTATTAACATATATGTTTGTTCAGGTCTATCATGAATTTCCTCCATAGCCTTTTCCTTTGCCCTATATGCTTGCTTATATGTCAATTGCACTCCATGATCTCTAGCCAAACTTTTCCTTATTTCATTTGGACGCTTGTCTGTGTGATTTCTAACCTCATCAATGATAATTGATGATGTCAAGCTAGCACTTCGAGCGTGTGTTACATCAAGATTGTCTTGGGCTGTATGAACATGTTCTTTGGTGTATCTTGTCACATGTACAAAATGAGTGTTCTTCCCAATTGACCTTGCAGTTATTCTCCATGGACTATATTCAACCTTACATTTAACATACACACAATTTCTACAATTCTTCACATATGTGTACTCAAATTTGTGCGCAATACTGAACTTGTGCAGAACCTTCTTGAAATCATCGCATGTGAAAACGTTTGATTTACTCCTACCAACAAATCCATCCACTTCTTATAGTTCATCTCTGGCATCGATGTTGGTATGCTCTCAATTACACATAGAAGGCTAAGAAGAGGTCTTGCATTGCACTCATTTTGTACAAATTCATCATTTATTCCATAACACAGCATCATCAATGTACGACATTTGCTCCGCAGCTCCCAATAATTGATTAACCCTGCATGGATATTAACAAGTGTCGTGAACACATATTACCAAAAACACTATAGCAAATTACTTTTTATGTAACAAAAAAAATGACACTTGCCTTTCTATATCATCCATGGCCCTCCTTCATTATCACTTCCGTTACATGCTACATACACATATGCACTAGTATCATTATAATGAAACAGATTTTCTATTTCAGAATCATCGATCAGATCTACTAATATCTTTTCATCAAAGCTTAAAGTGTATTTAATGTCGCACCTATGCCCATCTACACCAAACCATTCTCCTATCATTACTCTCAATTCTTCATTTGTCATCCCCTCTTTCTTTGATTTTACCTTCATACTCCCACCACTATATTTAACCTCACCTTCAACTTTACTTACAAACTCCCCCCAACGTGGAAAAAACATATAAGTGACTTCGACGAAGGTGTTGCTTGAATATTTGATGTCATTTTGCATGATAACTTGCAGGAAAAAAAAATCACATTTCATGATATTGTTAGTCTCATACCAATAAAAATTCATCACTAAAAAGATTCCCCACAACACACCTTCTTAGACCATTGACTACTTCATCAATATGTTTGATAATATCACTTTATTCCCAATTAATAATAAAGTTAAACTTTTACTAAGTATTTAACCTCCAACTCCAGACCTATGTCATGATAGCATACATTTGTCAACGATTTTACTAACTTATTGTTGTTCTTAACAGAATTCGCTTTGGGATTCACAACAACAATGAAGGTGTTGACAAAATTTGTAATGGATTTGACAAGAATCACTAACTTATAATAACATGTACCAAATGATTGAGCAACAGTTTTTCCTTTTCATCAATTAAGTTATGCGAGTTATTGCCTGACAAAATGAGTTATTGCCTTTACTACAATTGTTAACACTAATGACAAATCTAGTAATGGTAATGACAAATCCTGTAATGGCATTGACAACAAACCAGATGTGGTAATGACAATAACTACCATGCACGTACAGATATGCTTATGACATCTTCATTACAGATTATTCATTCCACTTACATTTACTCAACGATCAGTAATCACATCAACTCAATGCTACCTATTTCAAATCATTAACCTCTTCATTATGCTCCCTCTCACAGCTAACAAGACCCAAGACATAAATAACCCACACCACACCATCGATGCCGCCGTAGTTACATAAAGTCTGAACCTTTAATCCCACTAAACCTATAAGCCCACTTACCCACAACCAAAACTACCATAAATAACCTACAGTCACAGCACCATCGTCATTTCATAACCCTCATTCACAACCCCAAACAAGTTAGCTTCCATACACCACGTGACTGCCCATCTATTTACTGTTCATGCACCCTCAGACCCACCGAACAACACCCAATACCCACCAACATGAACAATGACGATAAGATGGTTATAGTCCGATTCATCTAAAAATTATTATGTTTCTTAGAAAATTACTTACACTTGTCCAATTCAACATTGATCGACGCCTCGTTCTACACCTTCACCATTGCTCTATGGACATCACCTTCGACTGTGTTTTTTTTTCCTGTACCCTTTTTCCACAGCAGCCACCTCATATGTGAGACAAATTTTAAAAGAGACATTTTGGTCTTTAGCCTTAAACTTCAGTAACTCAGATTGGTCCTTGAACACCTATTTGTCTTTTTCAAGTTATAAGAGAGTTTTGTGGGTTTTGACAATTGAAATGGTATTTATATAGGATTTCCCCTAAAAAATTTATGTTTATTTTTGTACCTATTAAAACATAATTGTATCAAACGTCCCTTCACTAAAACTTAGTTGTCTAATTTGCACATTAACCCAAGTTTTATTCAAAGATTTGAAACCTGGTATACATAGGCTTTGAGGTCTTACCGGGAAGTTTTCTTCTAAGATATATTTAGGGTCTATTTGGGAACATGGTAGGGGGTAAAAAAAGTCCAGTTGGGACTCAAAAACCAATTGAGTGGAAAGTATGTGCTTGGGAATGTGGTGACATGGGATGAGTTAAATGAAAGAAGCTGCTTTTTGAAGAAGCTTCCTTGGAGTGCTTTTTCGGGCGGCATCACAGTGGGAGTCTATGGGGGGGGGGGGGGGAAATTAAAGCTGCTTTCGTGTATTTTTTATTTGACAACCTTTTTGTTTTTTAATTTATGCATTCATTATATTTCCATACATTCACTCCATTCATCCCATATATTTCACCATTATCAGCTATCTCACGTTCATAATGTGAAATATGATAATAAATTTATTTAATACTATCAATATAAAAAAAATCATATCCATGCAATTGTGTATTTTTCTTAATACTATCGATATAAAAAAATAAATTTACTTAATACTATCAGCTAAAAAGATAACAAATTTAATTAAGTACTTTTGTGTATTTTTTTTTTCAAATAATAATTGAAAATTTTTTATTTTATCAAATTTTATTTATATTTTTTTATTTCAATTATCACAATATATACAAATAATATATATATATATATATATATATATATATATATATATATATATATATATATATATATATATATATATATATATATATATATATATATATATATATATATATATATATATCTGTGTGTGCGTTTATATGTAGTATTCAATAAGATTCATGCATTTTTCAGTTATTTTTCATCTAAACGGGCTTTTCAAACACTAATCCAAACAGATTTAAAGTTAGAAGAAAAAAATTCACTTCTGCCACCGCCAATTCAAACACAAATCACATCTACAATCTAACTTTTTTTCTATCTAACTTTTTCCAAAGCCCATTTGCGAAAAAAAAAAAACTTTTTCTCCACCTCTAATCTAAACAGGCACTTAGATGTCCTTTCTTGTCCTTTTCCCACTTTTTTCTTATTCCTTTCTCAGCTTCATAATTCTCTTTTCATTTTTCTCTCACGTAAGAGTGTAGTTTAATTTGAGTTAATCTCGTTTATTTTAATTCACAAATGCTAGCATTTTCGTGTTTTACTGAAGATCTTATGCTTGCATATGCATAGAAGACGTAGACACGTACCGAACTCTTTGCAGAAAATCAGAGTTCATAACTTATAAAAAAACGAAAATAAAAATGTGGAAATTGCTAAGACTATATAACGATTCTTTAACCCAAAAAAAAAAAACAATTAGATAATGATTTCAGAAGCTAAAAAGTGATTAAAACTTGTAGCAATGGTGAATAGAATTGATAGCAATTTGCATTTGTAAATGAGAAAAAGTACAAGTCGTTCCTGTATTGCATGCATTTTAAGACTTTTCATTCACACACGTGCTCCTCCGAATTCTCTCAATCACGTCCTTATCGTGATTCATGATGCTGATGTGTTTAATCCTTCCACTTTTCTTCTTGTTTTTTTTTCTAAGCACAGTACGCTGATGTCTTCTCAGCTAGACTCAATAGAAATGTTGGGGAATTGTTGGGTTGGGTTTAACAGAAAAGGCTAGTCTTTCATAACACAGTAAATGAATGTTTGAATTTATATTGGAAGAGTGTTCACATTTAATATCTAACAATACCTAATCTATATCTATATATATCTATAAATACTCTTCCACCAAACACTGTTCCTAAGGATTCCACGGCTCAGATTAAATCACGCGCTTACTCCTTTCTCCTCGGGATCAATCATCGTTCCGAACATTCTGTAATATAAGTTACTGTTCATCAATATATAATATAATAAAATTCCACAACAGATGGGCGTTCAAATTTCCCTCCCCTATTTTCAATATCCCGCCAAAGTCTGCTCCCATTTATCTGATTTTTAAATTCAAATTTCAATTTTGAATTTCAAAAAGTTACCTTTTTTAAATCACTCATCGTCATTTCGTCATTTTAGATCATCATTCTCACTACCTTGCCTAACCTTTGTCCCATTGGTCTCCAATCTCCACTTTTGTGACAAAATTGGACGAACGACGGGCAGATCTGGCTATGACGCTGGCGGAGAACCTACCAGAAGGAAGGCTCCGACTCCTAAAGTTTCTGATGCCCTGCCTCTACCGTTGTATCTTACCAATACTGTTTTCTTCACGCTCTTCTTCTCCGTTGCGTGCTATCTCCACCATCGTTGCTGTTGATTTATAATGCATGAGCGACATTCCCAACATTCTATCTTTTGGGTGATGTTTCTTTCCTCGACAGAACAAACAAAATCTCATCGAACTCCCTCTCGTCTTCAGGTACATTCCACCAAATGGTTGTTTCATTCCTTCCTCTCCTTTTCATCCTACCGTATGAAATGGCTACTTCATCTCTTTCACTACCGTTCTCTCTCACTTTCCATTGTCATTTTGTGAGGCATAGACCACTTTCCACAAGCTTAGTTGGCCGACGTCCATCCAGTGAAGAATGCGAGGAAGATCAGTTTTTGTATCCACTGGTTGTCTGACGGATGTCTCCCACACTGATGCGGCAAGTCTGGAGAGTGGCCCTCCCATTCCTAAAGTTCTGTATATAAAAGGTAGTCACCGGAAACCGGGAAAATCTTGATGGAAAGAGATAGGACTCGCCGGAAATGGGGGTCGGAAAATTTAAGAACCTCGCCGGAAAAGGAAGGCGTGGTGTTGAGTCTCTCTCCTCTTCAAGCTCTCGGCCCTGTAGTGGTTGGTGTAGACAGAGGAGGTGCTTGAAGATGAGAGTGGGAATGACGATGAAGGTCGCCGGAAATGGGGGCCGGAAAGTTTACCTTAGTGGTGGGAACTGTATCTCCGATGACGATTTATTGTCGCGACGGTGGTGGTTTTGGATTGTGTCTATCAAACTCGTGGCACTGTGGTCTCCAGCTCGAGTGTCTCTCGTCGCCTCCTCTATTAAAGCTTCGAACCATAGCTATCTCAGACGACGGTGACTGCGGTAAGATGTTCAGAGGAAAGGGGATTGCCGATGGAGGTTTGATGTAGCTTTGTGGAGAAGAGAATTCCCCCGGCACCAGGAGTGGCTCGGCGAGTTTGAAGAGATGGATGAAGGTGAGGTGTGGTGTTGCTGAGAGGAAGAAGGTCGCAGGTTCATTCGTCTGAAGTCATTGATCCAAATATTTTGATTTGAAATGATATCATTATGCAAACCTACTTTTTTATGCCTTTCCAATTTTATATATAAATTGCTATTAATTATATTTCAAAATTATTAGGTATCCAATGTCAAATAGTGAAATAAGATATATAGTTCTACCCAGATCCGTTGAATTAAGCATTTGGGAAAAAACAAGTCAAAGGATGAAATGAGTAGTTCAACAACTTTGTTGGTAATATAATATGATCACATAGAAATAATTAAATAGAGATAGAATTATATAAAAAAAAAATTCTATATAAAGTTGTTAAATAATTTTATTACCCTTTTTTAAGTCTCCTCTCTCCTCTTAGATGATTTTTATATCTCTGTAACTTAGTTTTTTAATAAGTCTGTGTATATATAGTAATATTAATATATAATAAAATAAAATATGATTAACTTAAATTGAAGAAATTTTTTGTGGTTTGAAAGGATCGACAAGAATAATGCAAGCGAAAAAAGAAAAGAATATCTCCAAAAACCACCTGTATAATTTTTTTTTGATAAATATGTGAATGCTTATTATGAATATTCAATGCCTTCAGTAGTTGCAGTCTATTCTTCTTCTTCTTTTTTTTTTGGTAAATATTGGGGCTTAACGCCCATAACAATAATGCCAGAATCAACAACGTGGGAATATGACTCCCACTAAATCCCTGAACAGAAAATCTAATACCCCTGCAGGGGGAGATGCAAAAACAATGAAATCTACATTACAATTGAAACTATAGTTTGCTAACCAATCTGCAACAGAGTTACCTTCGCGCAATGTATGAGAAAACCGAATCTGCATGTCCCTGTTGCTGTCACGCAACCATGAAATCAAGATTCTATCACTTGTCTTACTCTGCAACCAAGCATCCTGAATCATATGTAAGGCTATAGTTGAGTCCCCCTCTAAAATGATGTTGTTGAAACCCATCTCTTGCGCCATTCTTAGAACCTGAACTGCTCCCCAAATCTCAGCAGTTAAAGCACTGCAGTATCCTAATTTCCTTCCAAACCCACAAACCCAGCTGCCATCACTCCTCCTCACCACCCCTCCACACCCTGCCAAACCTGTACTACCTCTAGAGGCACCATCAAAGTTTAGTTTCACCCACCCTTCCTCCGGAAAACCCCTTTTCACTTCCCTTGGTTCCTTCCTTACCCCACAGCCGTCGAAGCATTTCAGAGAGTTAATACATTCTCTAACATAATTATGAATCACAATTTCAGGACGGTTAGGCATACAATAACCTTCTTCAAATAGCAATCTATTCCTCCAACCCCAAATCATCCAACAACACACAGCAAATATTATACTCCATTTCTCCCCCTTTTGCAAATTGTTTAAAAACCAGGTATTCATATTCTCTGTAAAAAACTGAGTATTTACCTTCAACACTTCAAGAGCCAACCATATTCGGCGAGAGTAGGGGCAGCTTCTTAAAACATGGTCTTCGTCTTCCACTTCTCCTCCACATCTGCTACAATTTGGAACACCCCCAAGGACTCGTGCCCTTCTAGCTGATGTTAGTAATCTATCCTGCACAGCCAACCATAAGAATACTTGAATTCTTTTAGTAGTTTTTACCTTCCAAATAGCCTTCCAGATTGCCTCCCTACTCATATCCACCTCACCCCTTAATTGTTGATACATTTGGGCTACAGAAAATCTGTCCCCATGAACTCCTCTCCACACCACTATATCATCCCCATCCTCACAACAAGGTGGAGGAATGGCTTTAAGAATTAGAGAAACCTCATTGGGCAGAACGGTTTCAAGCCAATCCCAATTCCAATTCCCTTCACTAGTCAAGGTTTGAGCCACAGTAAGATTTGGGTTTAAACGCCCCAAATCCCCAACATAGCAATTAGACAACTTATCAATCCCCTTTAGCCACTTGTCCTCCCAAAACTTAACACTCCTACCATCCCTCACTTCCCATCCAATACCCTTGACAACTTCAGGCCATATTCTAGCAATATTTTTCCACAAGACAGAATCATGTTGCTTCGCAGTACATTCAGATAGCCAGTTAGCTCCCCTTTCATATTTAGCTCTTAATACTTTTGAAACTAACCCTTTCGGATTGGCAATAAGCTGCCATCCAACTTTCCCTAGCATAGCATCATTCATTTCCTTCATTCTCCGTATACCTATTCCCCCCTCCTCCTTAGGTCTACACACTTTTTCCCAACTAACCGCATGTAACTTCCTCTTATCCCCATCAGATCCCCAAATGAAGTTCCTTTGGAGTTTTTCAATCTCATTACACACTCCAATAGGGATATTTTCATGTTGCATTTGAAAATTCAGAAGCTGTAATGTTACTGACTGGACTAACGTGAACCTCCCTGCTAGAGCCAAAGATTGGGATTTCCATCCACTAAGTTTCTTCTGAACTTTATCAATCAAAAATTGGAATTTTGCTCTGGAGTTACGGCCTTGAGTAATCTGCGCCCCCAAATATCTACCCAACTCTTCTTGGCGTTGAAAACCACTCATGCTGCAAATAATATTCTGTTGGTCTCTGGCCACATTTTTTGAGAAAAAGACTGTAGTCTTACAAGGGTTAATCTTCTGCCCTGACACCTCCCCAAATAGATCCAAACATTCAAGTGCATTTCCCATCTGTTCTACACTAGCTTCACAGAATAACAGTAGATCATCAGCAAATAACAGGTGAGATATACACACATTGGATCTTCCTACCTTTATAGGCTCCCATTTCCTACCCTCAACTGAATCAGCAATAATATGAGATAACTTTTCCATGGCTAGAACAAACAAATACGGGGAAAGGGGATCTCCTTGACGAATCCCTCTAGTCGGCTTAAACTCCTCCTTTTTGCTCCCGTTCCACAATAAACACATTTTGACTGAAAACAAACAGTGTTTAATGATGTTAACAAAATTCTCCGGTAACCCAATCTCTTCTAGTACCTTCATTAAAAACCCCAAACTCAGTCTATCATAGGCTTTCTCAAGGTCAATCTTAATTACCATATAGCCTTTCTTACCATTCATCCTCTGCATCATGTGGGCAACTTCCTTAGCAATGATGATATTATCTTGGATGTTACGGCCAGGTACAAAACTAGACTGGAAAGGAGAAACAAGTTTATCCATGACATTTTTAAGCCTGTGCACTAAAATCTTTGTCAATCCTTTGTAAAGAACATTACATAACGCAATTAGCCTGAATTGAGAAACCGCTTCCGGGTTATCTACCTTAGGCACCAAGACTAATAGGGTTTTGTTCAGCTCCGCAATCCCTTCTGGTCTATCCCATAATCTTCTAATCAACTCAGAGACTTCCATTCCTACCACATCCCAATTCCTTTGAAAAAAACAGCTGGAAACCCATCCTCCCCAGGGGCCTTAAAGCCTCCAATATCAAAGAAAGCACGTCTAATCTCTTCATACTCTAGCCTCCTTCCTATCCTCCTCAATTCATCCCTCCGTACCTCACCCCACCCTTGTTTCGTGATGTGCCATCCTCTATTTACATTTCCTTCCAAAAACAATGCGTCATAAAAGTTCTGAAACATATCACAGATGATCTTCTCATCCTCCACCCAATTCCCCTCGTTATTTTTCAGGCTCTTCACCTTATTCCTCCTTCTATGGATCATAGTTTTGTTATGATAATATCTGGTATTCCTGTCCCCTTGACTTATCCACATACCCCTTGATTTTTGGAACCACAACAATTCTTCTTGCTTCAAAGCATTCACCAGCTCCTCTTCTAATTCCAACTCCAGATCCATCAAGAATGGATTACTAAACCGATCTTCACATCTTTGAATCCCTTCTAATCTCTTACATATACCTCTAATTCTGTACCAAATGTGCCCAAACACCTCTTTGCTCCATATCCTCAGCTGCTCCTTCAACTCCCTTATGTTCCCACATACATCTCCTCATCTCACCCATTTTTCTGAAAGGAAACTCTTAAACTCATTATGGTTCAACCATGCTGCCTCAAAACGAAAAGGCCTCTCTCTTCCCATGTCAGTTTCAGTACAAGTATTAATAATTAGGGGATGATGATCCGAACTCACCCTTACTCCTACTTTTACCATAGAATCCGGGAATAATTCTTGCCATCGTATATTGCAGAAACAACGATCTAGCCTTTTAAAGACTCGTTCATGTCCCCTCCATTTAGGCCCCCTCCAAGTGAAGAAAGGACCCTTTGTATTCAAATCAATAAGCCCAATTCCTTCAAACCAATCCCAAAATCTATGACACCTACCTTCATTCACTCTACCTCCACCTCTTTGCTCTAAACAAGAGCTAATTTCATTCCAATCGCCTGCTAATAGCCACGGTTCTGTCATGTTCACAGCTATATCGTATAATTTTCCCCATAACTCACTTCTTACATTCTCATGTGGACTAGCATAAACAGCAGAGAAAAACCAGGATTCTTGGTCCCCAATTAGCAAATGACAATGCAGAAACTGTACATGTCTCTCCACAACATTAACAACAATAGCTGGGTCATTCCACATTAACCATATACCACCCGCAAAACCCACAGCCTCTACAATCTCAGCATACTGAAAACCGAAAGACTTAATAGCTTTCCTAGCCTTATACCCGCTAATACGAGTTTCAAGCAACACAACCATATCCATTTTATGAACAAACTTTAAATTTTTTAAGGAAGCAGCAAATCCTTTGCTTGCTGCCCCTCTGCAATTCCATACAGCAATATTTAACATTATTAACAAATAAAGGGTGTTACCTCCTTTCCTTCACAATCATCCATAGACTCATCTATTTGAACTTGTGCTGCATCAGTCATATTCAAATGACTCTTATGGAGCTCATTATTTTTCATATCATCACCATAGAATTGCCCTACATCCTCTACCATAATCACCTCATTGCGTTGATATGCAATAGATTCCCTCTTTTCCGTCAAACCAATCTGACCATTGCCTTCACCCCTACTCTCCTGCTCAGAAACAACCAGTTCTCCCTTGTTGGACCCCATTTTCCCCTGTTTACTCCTCTCTCCTATGACCAGCCTTTGTGGAGCTCCTTTTGTAACATTTGTCACAACATTGAGCGGTTTAGACCATTCATTAATACTCATTTGCTGCCTCGGCCCCTTATCTCTCCTTTTGACAAATTGTCTTACACTGCTTTCCTCCATCACAGTCCCACGGACAGAGGGAGATTCTCGCTGCACATGATCCTCTCCCTCATTTAAAACATCATATCTAGAAGAAATTTTGACATCCTCATTCCCACTCCTTCCCCTCCTCTGCCTACGCACCCTATGGACAACCCTCCATGGGCTAACTTCCTCCACAGTCCCTCCTTCCTCCATTACTTCAGGTCTCTCCAAATTCGCCTTTCCCACACCACTTTGGGTTTTATTTCCCTGCACACAATTCTCCTTAAAATGTCCAAACAGCCCACAATTTAAACATAGAGAATGTAAACTTTCATACTCCACATGCTTTAGGACTCCATCCACCATATAATGCGGGACTAATGGTTTGGTAAGATCTAGTTCAATGCAAACTCTAGCAAATTTGTTACGCCCTCTACTAGCAGTATGTACATCCAATTTCAACACCTTTCCTATGGAATTAGCTATATTAAATAGCACTTTCTTATCAAACAACTCAGTTTCAATTTCAGGAAATCGTACCCATGCAGCTACCTTATCAATTTTCTCACTCTTTGGGTTAAACCCCGGCCTCCAACGCATAATACTCAAATACTTATCAGAAATTACCCATGGGCCACCCGTGAGAGCTCTCTCATAGTCTTCCCACTCCTGGAAAGCAACTACAAAGAACTCATTCTCCAAATCCCCCAATGTAATTGCACCTTTCCTAGCCCAAATTTGATTCAGTTTGGATTCCAGAAAATACAGACTTGTGGACCCTCCTAGCAATTTAACAAGCAATGACTTCACAAATGGCTTACAGAGACGTTCCCTTTCCTTATCATCAATCAGAAATTTAGGACACATAGGGTCAGATAGATCAACAGAGATACCTGAGTTAAAATCCATAACCTCCTCGAAGCCCACTCCAACACCAGAACTAGCCTCTGCTCCTACCGCCGTCTCATCCCCGTCATCATCCCTTGTATCAAACCAGGTCTCACGCCACTTCGATTTAGCCATGAGCGAGTCTTTATATGAGTGTGGTCTGCTCCCTCCCTCCTTCGGGTCCTCAGATCTGCGCATCCAATCTTCAAAACGAGGTGGATTCGACACCTTCCCTTAGAAATCACAGTCACCAGACCCAATTTTCCTCTTTCCACGTTGAACTCCCTCCATGTCGTCCGTCGCCGAGAGTCCGTGCTCCAGCGACTCCCCTGTTTCCATAATCCTTTCGATCCTCACTATCCTTTTCTCAATTAGAGAGTGAAGGAACTCTCTTTAATCTCCGTCGCAGTGGGCGACGGAGAATACCTAGCTGCCTGCCCACCGACGGTGGGAAGACCGGTGAAACCAGATGTGAAGGAATGCTATCGAGAAATATTTCAGATACGACAAAAAATAGCAGTCTCTATTCTTCTTCTTTTAATGCTTCACATCATATACACTATAAAAATTATTATATTTTTCACTACGAAAGTGACAGATATGTTTGGACACATGTTTTAAAAAGTTATTTAAAGTGGAGAACTAGGTTCCACGATTAATTATCAATGAATTATAATAATAAAATAATGTGCCATGATGACACTCGTGACGGAGAGAAGCAATAATGGGAATGTTACAATATGTCAAACTGTTGGATGAAAGATAGGAGAAAAAAAAAGAAAAGTCTTGGATGATGGATCCTTAGGTGTGGTGCTTTTTTAAAGCAAACGAAAATGCAAAAGTTAAGATGAATGCCTTGGTGTTATAATTGTGAAACCACTTTACCATTATTCTTACAGAAAAAAAATGGGAGAATTATACTGTGATCACATGAAAGCTAAAATACGAAGAAAAGGTCTCAAGAAAATCTGAAATTACCCTCAAATTTCAAAGGACATTTTGTAATAAAATCCAAAAATAAATTGCACTTCTCTGTTATTCCTTCAACTTCCCTTTTTCTATTAACAAACCGGCCTAAGGGGAGGATATACAAGAGCGGACTATGGGGTATGGGGAAGATAAGATCGTATGGCCGTTCATTCAGGCGACAATCATGCTGTGACTGTTAAATTCATGCCCGTTAAACTCACAAATCAATCCAATATATTAATAAATAAAAGCAAATTAAAACTACTTTTGACTTTAATCACCAGAAAAAAAAAAAGCTACTACTCCTGACATTTACATCGGCCCATAAATATGGAATCTCTATGTTAGCTTTTTAGCATTTTAATATACTCCTCTCCTTTTGAGCCAAAAAAAAAATACTCCTCTCCTATGTTCATGAAGAAGAGATAATGTTGTTTAAATCCCTTTTTGGCTAAGCTATGTTGTTTTAATCCTATTTATAAATCAATCATTAAATTTTGAAAATAAACTAGCATTTACTCCCCGCGCTATGCGCGAGGAGAATATTATTGAAGGAAATTTTTTTTAATTGTCATACAAATGAATTCTTCACATTAATATTAGTGGAAGATATTCAGTACAAAATAATATAATAATAATAATAGAAAACAGTGAATTGAATAAAAAGAGGGAAATATAACTTACTCAATTGATATAGAAAGTCAACAAAGTAACATAATATGATCTACGTAGATTCTATCTCGGAGAAGAATATGTACACAATATGTATAAATTGATTCTAATTGTTATAATTTTTTGAAGATAAACAATTGATTCTAATAGTTTTAAATTGAATTAAATCTTAAGAGAGGAAAAATATACTCATGTATCCTTTGCATTATTCTAGATACACAGTAAGCTTATAAATTGCTTGAAGCTGCTGGAGAATGACCTTGGAGACAAGGTCCAACTTCGATTACGCTGTAAGTCACTTGACATGATGCTATGGTACTATAGAATTTACTTATAGTGAAAAGGCAAAAGTGGTTGGTGAGAAATTATTCTATGGTACTATAAAATTTTCCTTTACATTATGCTTATGCAGCTGGTAGTATGTAGTCAATTTCTAAATGGTTCTTTCACTTGCTTCATTTCATTTTTGGGAAGATAAACATCAGGAGATTTATTGTTATTCATTTTCTTTTCACGATTGAAACTGATGAGAATTTGATGCTTTAAGTTTTAAAATTCTCCATACCCTTTTCAACCTTTAGCCATTGAATCCAGAAAAAATTCATAATAATACAATATATTGTTGCTTCAATTTGACGAGCTTTCTATCTTTTTTCATTTCTACATCCTAGAAGAAGAATTAGCATGATTATATATTGTGCTTTTAGGCATTCTGTTCCTTCTTTTTCAAAGTAGTAGCAGCTTTTACATATTATTTATACCCACAAGTCAAGTAATATATATAAACAGAGAAATCTTTAAAGTTTGTAATCTTCAAAATGTTGTTGATGCAATTCGCCATACCCTTTTCAACCTTTAGCCATTGAATCCAGAAAAAATTCTACAGTAATAAAATATATTGTTGCTCCAATTTGACAAGCTTACAATATTTTTTCATTTCTACATCCTACAAGAAGAATTAGCATGATTATATATTGCTTTCAAGCATTCTGTTCCTTCTTTTTCAAAGTAGTAGCAGCTTTTACAGAATGCCTTATAGTTCTTATAGTTCTTATAGTTGATCAATCTTGATTCTTGAGTATTACCCCTATGAGTGAAATATTCATCTGCTCAAGCATTTCCCTTAAATTTATTATGCTTCTTGCAATCTCATTTGAAATAGTTGATTCCACGAGTGCCTTTCATACTGACAGAACTAACAATGGTTCAAACCATCTACAAAAGAGACTATAAATATTTCATAACTATTTCTGTGTGGTATCTTTTTTGATAGTATATTTTTGATAGTCATGTAGAAAGTATATTGTTATATGCTTTTGGTTATAATATTTCTTCATGCACTTGCGTGATTCTTTTTTATGAGTTGCAGATGCAGGTCCTTAACACATGAAATGTGGTCATGATGTTGTCATTAATTTGTTATGAACATTTTGTCTCTTTTGTTTTAAATGTTGTATATGTGTTTTATTATCTTCCCGCATCATTGGTCCTACATGTTTCATCTGTTCTTATGTTTTGTTACCTCTTTTATCTGACATTTTATGTTGAAGAGAACATGAGATGTTTGAAGAGAAAATTTAAGTGTAGGTCCAGCAGTTTACAAGTACTTTCAGACTTTCAGTGCTTATCTGAGGTGTTGCTTTGTCTTTTGTTGTAGAATCCCTAATTTTAATTTCCATGTTATTTTTAGTTTCAAGGTTCCATATAAGTTTATCAGTCCACTACAATCTCCTTCTATTCAACATTCATGCGTAGCAAATAGGGATACACTGCAACTTAGATGAGGGAAAGTTTCCAAAGTTCTCTTAACCACTTAAGCACTTTTAATCTGTGCTCAATTGATACTATTAAATCATGGGGCTAAAATACACGGTACATGGATGTTTGGATCAAAAAATTACAACTGAAGGCTAATTCTATTTATAATTATAATTATAAATTTCCTTACTACACATGAGTTAGAAAGGGATGAGTAATTAGTCTGCAAAATGGACCTCAAAACATTGCAATTTGTTAAGAATTATCTTATAAGTAATTTAATGATAAGAAGCAATTCGCTTGCAGCCTAGGTGAAGGACAATGCATACGGTTCCCTTAAATAGGTTAGAAGATCCTCTGGTAACGTACACTCAGTTCAAGTTATTTTGTTTATTAGGCATAGGAAACTTTCCTCTACTCTTTTTCTCCCCTGCTATTGTCGTACGCAGCTGCATTGCTGCAGATAATTAACATTAGCAATGCTGCAGATAAGTAATTAGTGTATAATAATATGGGTAACCATATTGCCAGCGTTTAACTTATAGTACTTTTTTCCTTTTTTTGTTTCTAATGATATATTTATTTTTTCTCTCCAGAAATATATATGCATTTTGCACTGCTCAAAGTCCATTGAGAAAACTGTTGAGAACATGAGAGCATTTCAAGCTGAATTTTTTTTTTTTGTGGAGTTTGGTTGGGTGTACACTGTACAAAGTTAAGGGCAGATACGTCAAACATTGGGCTAAATGAGATCTGAGTGACTTATCTTGGACCTTATTGTTATGCATATTATTGTAGAGAATTGCAAGTTTTAATGACTAAATAGTACTGTATTAATTTAACAAATGCAGCTCATCTGTGTTGTTTCATTATTTCATTTATACTTGTACTCTTGTACTTTTCTTAATTATTTCATTTAATAAATTTAATTCTATCTGTTTATTCACTTTACTTTCAATATAATATGTACGATATGGCTTGCCATTTGAGCAATGGAACATTTCTGTCAAATTTCAGTTGCAGCAATAGTATTTAAAATCATATAAAGATCATAAAGTAAAGAAGAATTTGATGATTTGCCTATGGTGAACCCACCATGCCACTCAGTTTGCTAAAAGACCTTGAAGTAGGTCAATAAGAAAAGTAACAAATCTACCCAACGATTGGATTTATTACATCCATTAAATATGTTTATATAAATAACTATGATAGCAAAAAGCTATAATATTATAGTTTGAAGTGGAATTTTTAAGAAATAAGAATTTGCTCCCCGCGCAACGCGCGGGAGAGTTTATGCTAGTTAATATATAATATCTTTCCTCCCCTTTTTCAAAGAGTTGAAAGTGCTGTTCTTAAGTCGATTAGCTGATGCATGGTAGTCGGCTCCGTCTTGGGCTTGGCGCTCGCGATTTGGGATTCAATATCTCCCGACGCCCTTCCCTGATTATTCATCCACTCCTTCCCTTATTTCTCTTTTTCTCTCATATCCTAGGGTTTCATATTTTCAGTGGCCTCTCTCCATACGGATCAATTTTCTTCTTCCCCGTGTACTTTCTCAGTCATCTACACTCCTTCACAATGGCTTTCATCTTTGCCAATAGTGAGAGTATGGGGACATATCTGGTTAGGAATTCCTTCACCATTTAAGCTCTTTTTTTTTCTTTTTTTTTTCCTTCCTTTTTCCTTCATCTTTACCCATATTTTTATCTCTTCCTCTTTGTTATGGGAAGTTGGTTTCAGACCTTTAAGAGTGTTGGCGATGATGGTGGCGGTGAAGAAGCAACGGCAAGGAAGCTAGAACTTTTCATCAAAGTGAACTCATTTTCCTTGCGTGGATTACCTATGTTTTCACCAACGTTCTCTCACAGAAATTTCTTCACCATTTTTATGGTATGTAATTTGTGTTCTTCTTCTGGCTTCTCTCCCTCCAGCATTATTCCATAGGTTTACTAAAAAATTCTTAATTTGCAATTGCAGCTTGAGTGACATGCTAAACATATCTTGAGTCTGTTCATTTTTTGGCTTCTCCTCAACCATTTATTTATTTCATCTTTCTTTGTAAAACTTTATACGAATTTAATCCTTATTAATGAGCCTTCCTTTTTCCTGATGCCCCAGCAGAAATATTGCAAGTTTATAGAGTAGAATTTGGAAGTTGATCCTGACTTCAATTAAGGACCTATTTGACTATTTTTGTTCTTTCTTAATACTTATGAAACAAACATAGATGCTGATGCCTTTATTTTATTCATTAGTTTTGCATTTTGATCTTGAGGTGGAGCTTTGTTCTGGTGCTTTTGTGTTGGAATAAATTTCAATTCTGAAGTCGGTTGGTTATTTGGATTCAGCCTTTCTTTTTGCTATGTTAATAGTCTTTGTATGTGAGTGGAGAAATTACAATAACGCTACTGACATTATATTCCTTGACTTGAGATAAGTGTTAGAGGAACTGGGTGACAATGAATGGGATTAGTCTTGCTTTGAACTTTGCGTAATGAAAAAGGAGAAATCATTGATGTTACTCAGTGGCAATATTGAAGTTTGCATTGATCTAGATGAGATCATTTCTGTGGTTTAATAATAATGTTATTTTCTGTCGCTTGTCAGATAGGAGGACTCAATCCAGAGCTCTGCAGGTCGCTTAGAACTGATCCTTCCACAAATTATGCTCTTTCTCCTGATGTACTTTGTGAAGCAATTTCAAATGACATTGCCAGTGGTTTAATCCCCTTTTTCTTATGTGCTACAGTAAGAGCTGAATTTTTCTAATGTTAAATTAGGACAACTGTTTATGTGAAATGCACCAATTTTTCTAATTCCCTTGCTTTGTGTTTCTTACCTTAAACTCAAATCTCTCTCTCCTTTTTTACCTAAAAAAATAAAGGTTTATGGAAGTTAGCAAATTTAACTCTAATAAACTGATCTGGGCATCGTTGCATGAGGTTCTATTTCTTGGTTTGTTGTTGAAAATAGTTTTGGTTTGTTACTTCCTTTTAATTCAATTTTCTTTTTGGCTCCTGGGGACAGTATGTTCAAGGAGATATGAAATCTGCATAATATGCATCCGGACTGTCAAAAAGTGATATTTTTAGATGATATGAAGTGACTAATTAATTATTATGAGAAAAATTCTTAACAACTGAATTTCTTTGGTTAGCACATGTCTTCTGACTTTTCTCTACTATGGGATGACAAAATCTCAAGCCTTTAGTGTGTTCCAATCCATCAAAATCAAAATTTCTTGTATTTACCACTTATTCTATTAATCTACATTCTCAGGTTGGTACACCTTTGTCAGCAGCTGTTAATAGATGCAGTTTGTCAATGATTTGCACGCTCTGATACGTCTACCTCCCTACGGAACTCCCCTTCCCTTAATTTTGTTGGGAAAGGTACAAGCTTTATAAGAGTTATTCAACCTTTTTATCATCCTCTTATTTTGTTCCTTATTCTTATCTTTCATATGTTGTTTAATGCTATTTTCAATCCAAAAATGCATTGCTATCAACTTTCTTGATCAATTTGTGTGGCTTGGAAGATCAGGCATCGACCAAGCAAGACTCAAAATGTCTCCATAAGTTTTTGAGTTTGTTCCTTGACCTATTCATAGGAAATTTTCATCGAGTATTCGTCAGGGCGGCAATGGATATAGTTGTAGCAGTTGGATTGCTTCAATTGCTACCCAAGAAAGTTACTGCCTGCATAACTAGAGCCTTTGGATTGTCACTTCCCTAATATCTTGCTATCAGGTGCCTACTATTATCCCTATGATTAAACTTCTGCTTCTCTTATATTTGAGCTCCCTAATTTCATTGTGAGTTAGTGTCTCTATCTCATTTTCTAGCTTCTTTTATATATACTTGCGCTAACAAATAAGGCAAGCTCTTGATAATTTTTCTTGGGTTTAATACTACTATTGATCTTTATAGTTTCATTGAATTTTTGGTTTTAATCCCTGTTTTTTCAAATCATTGATTTTAGTCCTTATTGTTTCATAAGGATTTGTTCTCAATTTAACGATTGGTCCCTATACTTTTGTCGAGTTTGATTTTCGTTCCTTTACTTAAACTTAGACCAAATCCTTATGAATTGTAAGAACCAAAACCAAAATTTGATCAAATTGTAAGTACCAACAATGATATTAACCCTTTTTCTTGAAAGATGTATGGAAATTTTTGTTAACATTATTTTGGAACTGAATGGAGTTTAGGAGTTATATAGGATTTGATTCCCAAGAAGATGCATGTTCCATCAGTTTAGTCTATAGAAATTAAGTATCATTCTCTGACTACAAGAATTTTTTAAGAAATATCTGGCTTTTACACCATTTACGCGTATTATGATGCTCACTTTATTGATTTACTTAAATTTAAGCTGAAATATTTTGGTTTGTGCAATACAGTTGCTTCCTGCTAGAAGCAAACCCAAGACACTATGAATATGAAGGGACAAACTCAATCTCATGATGCTTTATAGTTGTATAGTAATTATACAAGTTTCTATTGAACCACATTATATAAGTTTGTAAGTTAACTGTTTTTGGATTTGTGCAATGAAGCATTGTGTTGAATGCTGACTAATGCAAAACAAGCTTTAATATTTTAACTGAGCAGCTCTTTAATGTCTGTCATTCTATTTGTATTGATCAATATTTTTTCCTTGATTTGTGTCCAATGTAGCACAAGCTATAATATCTATCGTTTTGGTGTACCTTCTCAGCATTATGGCTATGGAAGTTGGTGGTGCAGTAACTAAAATATATCACTTTGGCATACCTTCTCAGATTATGGCTATCGAAGTAGGTGGTGCAGTAGCTCCATGCTACAGTAGGTATAAATAGTTACTGTATATCTATTGTTACATCAGTAGCTATTTATTTATGACCAATGAATAGTTAGACCATTGTTACAATTTTTTAAATGCTTACTGCCTACCAAAGTGATAAACTTATGTGCATTCTCATAAAACGAAACCTTATGTTGGATCCAGGTCTTCTATATAAGTCAAATAAGTTGGGTGTTACCTGCATAAAATCAATTTGGTGTATGTTGGTATAGTTAGCATACTCAATATTCTCAATGGCAGGTGTTACCTGCATATAAACAGTTTGGGGTATGTCATCTTTTTTCCTTTTGAGCTGTGGCAGAAGTTGCTAAACATATGAGGGTACAACTACCGATGTGGTTGTGGTTCATGTTGTGTTTTTGGGTAGTGAGACAGTTTGTATTTTTTGTTGGTTGGTTTGAAATTCAATTCTGTTCTTTATGTTCCCTCTCCCAATTACCAATCAAATTTCACACAGGACCTTTATATTTTTCTTATTCTATGGAAAATGTTTGTGAAAAGTGATTTTATTTTTACATAATTTTTGTTTATTGTGGTAGCACTTTTAAGGTTCATTGGTTGCTCTTTAAGTTTTGTTGGTCATGTGCAGTATCTATAAGGCTGTTCTCAAATCAAATGGTTCTATCAGCAAGATAAACCAACTTGCACGCGTTACTTTCAACTATTTTTTGGCCTTTAACTAAACACTAATGTGTTGTAAGGGAATTTGCAGAAAACCTTCAATTTGTTTGTTGAAACATATCTAGCTTCGTATCATGATAAAACCAAAGGCATGCGTGTTACTGGGGCCATTCTGTAGTCCACAACAGGTAATTTATTGCCCACTCTCAAGAGATTTGTTGTCTACATTTGCTCCAACTTGCACTTGGTATTATAGAAGGCATTCTGTTATTTCTATCATGATTTATGCAGATTTGCTACCATGTTTCCATAGAATTTGGACGCCTATTCCTAGATCTGTGTGTATGTTTTTGCTCCTATGTCAAAGTTCTTAATATAAAGGAAACAATTTTTTTCAATGCATAGTGAATTTTTGTTTGTTCTGTTATAGGTGACAGATTATATTGCAACTCCCAAAAATAATGGCTACCAGAGTCTCCATACCACTGCGATTCCATTTTTGTATGAGAGAATGTTTGGATTGGAAGTCCAGTTAATGATTTTCATTTTCATTCTTTTCCATTCTTTGCAATTATGGGGAGTAGGCATTTAATTTGGCTTCATTTTTTAAATCAGTAGTCATAGAGACTTATGAGAGAGAGAGAGAGAAGGTAATGGGCTAAGTTGGTCAAAAAGAAGGACAAGCATTTAACATTTGTTGTGTGTGAGAGAGAAAGTTGCTTGAGATGTTTCATAAGAAAATGCATTTTTGGGAGTTTTGTCGTCTTATCAGATTTGTCCATTGGACAATTTTCAGATCTTACACTCTTATCGTTCTTTTCATGCATGTTGGTTTTAAGAATACATATCTTGATGTATTCTTTTCTTCTCTTACAAGAATTTTGTCACCATATTTATATAATAATAGCTGGTGTTGGAAATGGTAGCAGACCTGAACTATCAACAACTGTTCAATTGTCGTGATCATACATAGTAATGGTAGCAGACCTGAACTTAGAGAATACAAAACATGGTAGGTCTTGGGTTAGAATGAGAAACAAATAGTGCTTACAAAAAGGTCATGGAAACATTGCATTATCAGTCTAAGGTGGTGCAGTAGCTAATATCTATAATTTTTGTGTACCTTGTCAGATTATGGCTATGGAAGTAGGTGGTTCAGTAGCTCTATGCTGTAGCAGGTATGAACAGTTCAGTCTATCATTTTTTAAATCAACAGTCATATATTTTTCATCAATGAATAGTTAAGACGATTGTTACAATTTGTAAAATGCCTCTACTTTAAAAATAATTCGTGGATGTGATATTATTCTTAAGGTTGTTTACTCATTTGTTTCCTATTTTCAGAGCACCAAGTGTTTTTGAATTTGGATTTACAGGCAAGCAAAGGATGAATTAAAGATACTCAAGAAGCGCTTGAGCACTAAAATTCCCAAAATACAACTTATGGCTCTTTTTGTTAGTATTTATATTCTCACCTAATCTTTGTATATTTTTCTGGTAATATTCAGTTACTTCCTGTGTGCTTGATATAGAGGGTGAAAATTTTGACAGTATTGATTCATTTTGTTGTGCATTGTGCAAAATTCTGATAATTTGTTTAACTTTTGTAGTTCTAAGATATTATGTGTGGAGTACTTTTAAAATTTTCATTGTTAACATTTTTTGTGAATGAAGTAACAAGAAGTGGTTACCTTACATAGATGTTTTATGTTGGAATATTTGTTGTAGCCATTGGAGACTCTCAGTAAAAATTTTGGTGAAAATTTGTTTCAGCAGATCATTGAGCAGGATATCTTACATGAAATGGTGGAGACAGTGAAGAAGAAGGTATCTACTGACTTCTTCATTGTTCAATTATGTCTCTCCTACCCCTGTATATGGAAGACTTGTATAGTGTTTTGCTTCTTTTCCTATTCTATAGTTCTGCTTTTTAATACCTAACCATTACTTCATGGGCCTTACTTTAACATCATAATCATTATCAGTTACTAGGAGAATCGATGAAGCAGTGCAGCTACATATCAATATTTCTATACATTTATATCAATGCAAACCATGACTTACGAACAGTTTTTACCTGCCTTCCCTTGCATTCTTTGCTCATCTAATGGGTGTTCCACATTTTTTAATGCACCTAGCACCACAAACTATGATCTCGGTCCTCCTAAATTCATTGCAGTCATATTACTACCTTTTTCCCTTCTTTATATAACTCCCTGTTATACATTGTTGCTTCCCTACTCTTCATCTGCCACCTTCCCCCATTAAATTATCACTCCTCACCTTTGCTGTCATATCCTTCTTATTTTTCTTGTTCATCACAGCATCTTCATATCACTTCCTTCTCATTTAATGTGCCCACACTTTTCGCTCCACCATTCCTTTACCTCCTCCTCTCACACTTTTTCAAAGCTACCTGCTTCTGCCTATTCCACAAATTGTTCCCTTTTACTTTCTTCTCATAGTATCTTATCTATAGGCCATTTTTCCAAAACTTTCTTGGCTGATCGAATGCTATATCAAATTAAACACATTGCATAACTGGGAAGGCAAAGAAAATATCACACGTCCTAATAAGTCAAAAGAATTATCTCAAACATTATGGCTCCTGTAGTTATGAAATATATATATATATATATATATATATATATCAAGCCCTTGACATAATTGTTACCACAAAATTGTTTTTCTGGCTAATTGTTTTCCAAATAAAGAAAGTTTACCTCTCTTGAGTATTTGGTTGGGGAGGGGGGATTTTTTCTTTTAGTAGGTATTTTATTTCACTATACTATATATATATTGGTAGTGTTATGCAAGTTTTTCAAAATAAAACAGTCACTATTTCACCTCTTTTTTCATAATACTTGACATTGTGTTATTGACATAATTAATTAATTCCTTTATTTACATTCAATGTTTTATTGTTAACAATTATCAAACATGCTCCTTTTTTACTCAAATTTTTTCTCTGGTTGTCTTCCATAGACTACTTTGACTTAAACAAATTTTAGGAAACTCAAGGAGAGCCTTTTTACATTTTTCAAAGAACAAATATATATATATATATTAAATAATTTAAAGATTGTTTAGTGACTCAACAAATATATAATTTGAGAGCGAAAAAATATCAATTATTTTTCAATTCCAGTATCCACTTTTAAAGAGAAAAAATGTCTATTAATTTTTTTTTATAATTTTCTAGATTAATTAATTTGAGAGCCAAGAGAATTGGAGACAGCAAACTCAATTAAAGCAGCCAACCGACACCATCATTTCACAGCACAAACCTCATCAATTAATGAATATGTATATATACATATATGTATATTTTATATTCTTCCTTGATTTTGAACAAACTTTCAGCACTATGCACTATGTTTTGTCAATCACTCAAGTTTGCTTCCTTACCAACTATTGTCAGATTATATCATTTAACCTGCAGTAGTTGCTAATACAAAATACATTACTTTATCCATTTTTATGTTTACATGTGAATGAGCACGTTTGTAGGGGGTTGTTTCAAGCATTACTACGAAATACACAACAATGTTTTGCAAGTGCATATCTTACAATTGTGTTGTTTGATATCTTTTTTCAGCTCCGTGATTGTTACACGTGCGCGCGCACATATTTACCAGATTTTTAGAGTTAGTGGGTAAACTTAGATATTATATTTAACCTTTAAGGATGTTATTTGCATAATATCTTGAACTAAGTTTTTGATGTATACCCACTTTCATTTAATGTGTTCTTTTTTCAGCATTAATTTATGATCCACAAATGAGAATAATCTAGGTATTGACTGCTCTGTAGAATTAATTGCGAAAATTAACCAAGTAAACTTAATATAGGGCTGGCTGTGAACATCAACTATATTGTCATTATCTAATTTTAGATTTCTTATGATTATTTATCAGTAGGATTTGAAGTTGTGTTCTTTTTTCAGCATTAATTTATGATTCACAAATGAGAATAATCTAGGTATTGACTACTCTGTAGAATTAATTGTGAAAATTAACCAAGTAAACTGTAATGTAGGGCTGGCTGTGAACATCAACTATATTGTCATTATCTAATTTTAGATTTCTTATGATTATTTATCAATAGGATTTGAAGTTGTAGTTCTTCTTAAAAGCTTATGAATACTAAGGGCTATTATTTTTTACTATATGAATGCCAACTATATGATTTTTTACAATGTATGTAGGATTACAGCTTTCATAGGCATCACATGGCTACTGTCATAGGTATAGTAACCATCTTTGTTGGCCTGCTATGAGGGAGGAGATGCTGAAAAAGTTCTGCAATATATTTTGTCCTTCATATAGGTATGTGAGATTATTGTGGAGGGGAATAGTTTCTCTAAGATATGAAATCATTACATTTAATTGTAAATGCTGCACATTTTATCTGTGTTTAATTGCCAAATATGTTATAGTCATTGTGGGTTTTTTTTGGTTCAATAATACATAAATGCATGTATTCAGGATTAATTAGAATTGGCCAACAAGAATAAGAAACCAATGCAAAATTTGTGGGTCTTTGTTTCTGTTGTATTTTTTAACCGCAAGTAATGTTTATCAAAGTCATACTAACGATCTACTTCACTGACTCATGGATGAGTGAATTGGATGATGATAGAACATATTTAATTACTTTTGTCTGAGTTAGAGATGGACTAACATGTTAACTTTTCATTATCCATTTCAAATGGTCAAAAACTCTACAAGAAGTCACTAGCTTTAGCTTAGAAGTCCTTGGTCATTTTATACCTACTCCACTGTTCAGTATTTCTTATCAAAGTGCTCTTTATTCATTTGCAGCTGTCATTGATTTTTTCCCCTTTTTATTCAGCCAAAGCTAGGATACTACTCCACCTAGCAGTGTGTGATGTGATAGTAATTGAAGGAATGTTGAAAATGAATTATTTGATAACATACAATAAAATTAATTCATTGGAGGGAGTAAATGCTAATATGAATTGTTGTAATTAATAATATTATTTAGTACATTTTAGTGAAGGCATAGAATGCACAAACAATAAACATTTTTTAAGTTATTTATTTAGAAATTATACCCTGAGGGAAGTTGTTTGGGGTAGTAAATAAAAGTTTTTGTCTGACAAGTTAATGCAGAACCATCAAACACTACAAACAATGTTGTGTACAATAAAGTTTTCAAGAATGTAGATGCTTAATTATGATCATGTAAGTTGACAAATGAAATAAAGTGCATTTCTGTTCATGAATGCAAGGTTTTATGTGTTGTGAACGAAAACATAGTGTGAAGTTCATTGTTTTTATTATATGTACAGTGTAACTAATTGATGAGAAGAAAATGATAGATATTTTTATCAAATAAATAGATGTCTATAAATAATCATTACAGTATAATCTCAACATACAACGCACGGTTAGGACTTAGCTCGTTATCTCCAATAGAAGGATTTGTATACTTAGCCCAAAAAAAAGTGTTGGGAATATATTTTGGACAACAAACATTGGGCCTTTTATATATGAAGGCCCATATTATCCTGACCTAAATCACCCCGTGCGGCAAGCGGTTTCACGAGGTCCCTTGTTTTATTTTCCATGGTGCCAGTCCCCTCTCTTCTCTCTCCACACGCGCGCGCGCACACACACACACATATATAACTATAGGTTGCTTTCTTCAGGTTCGGTAGGGAAGAGAGAGAAAGAGAGATTGAAGGAACAATGGTGGGATAGTTGTTGGCGATGAAGCCAAGCCAGAGCGACGAGGTGTTGGGTGCCTTTGAACAACAGAGAATCATCGATCAGATCATACAACAGTTTGATTCCTTGGCCCCCAAGTGACCCGCCAAACCCTATCGAAGCGTACCCAACCCTGATGCTTCTCTCGATCACTCATCCACCGTCGTCTCTCACAATATCCCCGAGCTTCTCAAGTTTCATTCCTTTCAAACTCAGCCTCACGTTTGCCACAATACCTCTTTGTTTCTTTCCCTTTTTTTTATGAATTTCTCAAATTGTCTCTCATGGTTGTTTCATCAAATCCCCAGGCTGTGATCTCCGATGAGCCAGCAAAGGATGCGACGGATGAGTTCGCGGAGACTCAGTACTACAAAGAGCTTTCCTCTATCGACAAACAACATCACACGGTTCGTCATCTTTCTAATTTCATATATGATCAAGTAAATATTTTTAAAACCTATTGAATCAATTCTGGGTTTTGTTTTGTGTTTTTCTGGAACAGACTGGAAGTGGGTTTATAAGGGTTGAGAGTATGGGAGGTGATGATCTTAATCTCCAAAAATTTCAGATTATTAATGGCGGTGGAATGAAGATTTCAGAATATAAAAGTAACCTGGCCACAAACGACTGGATTCCCAACACTGACAAACATAAGGTATTATTCACTATTTACAAGAGTTGAATTTCTTAGTAGAATGAAATCAAATATTAGTGAAAGATGTGTGGTAATGGTTGGTATTTATATCGACAAAGCCAAATCGGGGCGACAGTTCATAAAAGGGAACCTCTGGTTTTTAGGCCCCAATTATGTGTGAGGTTTGATTTTAGTCAGTGGTGAAGCTTTAAAATAAAA
Source organism: Inga laurina (assembly GCA_963855925.1). Taxonomy (NCBI): domain Eukaryota; kingdom Viridiplantae; phylum Streptophyta; class Magnoliopsida; order Fabales; family Fabaceae; genus Inga; species Inga laurina. The sequence continues at coordinate 3,402,732 of OY979710.1, forward strand.
ACTTCGTATTAGGTATTTGTGTTTCAAATATTGAGAAACAAGAAAAAAAAATAAAGAAATGTCTTGAAGTTTAGCTTGTTCTTATCCATTGTTGGATGATTGATTATTATTATATTTGAGTAAATTAAACCATTAACAATGTCATCATGCACCATTTGACCTGACCTACCCCAATTAGCGGAATCGCCCTAAGGGGAAACATCTAGGGCCCATTTGGTTTGGTGCGAATGGAAGGAATGGAAAGGAAAATGGCCATTTTCCTTATAACGGCAGGCGTTTGGTTTGAAGAACCCGCCGGAAATCATTTTCCCGCCCCACTCCATTTTTACTCGTTTAAATGAGAATGGGTTCCCACAAAAAATGGTGAGAACCCATTTTCTGGCGCGTAAGAAATTTGGCAAAAGTCTGTTATGCCCCTGATATGTGATGGTGAGAGTATATAAAGGTGAGGCCTTTTGGAGGAGAGTGAGGAGTGCGGGAGCTTTGGAAAAGTGAGGGAGCTGAAGAATAGAGGCAATAAGGGGACTAGCATGGTGCCGAGTGGCAATTTTCTGGCGACAATGTGGCTTTCGAACATTTCCCGACAATAAACAAATGGGTTCCTTCTTCTCCTTCCTTGCAGGTGGAGGTGTTGTGAACTCCATTACTAGGAGAAATATTGATTGACTACAGCTTGACCATAAAATAGTCATGTGGTGAACGTGGTTATATTTGTGATATTGCATACAAGGGAGACAGTCTAAACTAGATGTGGTTAATGGGGCACAACGGTTGAAAGTGAAGTTAGATAACCATAAGCCACCATCACATACATGTGGTTAAAGTTGTTCATTCAATCATTTATAAACACAAGCAACTGGTGGGTATCTCATTGTTATTGCTTTGTTACTTTATCATGAAACTAGGGTAAACAGAGTACTGATTTCTTATTGGCTCTACTCATTAAACCTCAAAACAGAGGGTTATTTGATCAAAAGTTCCAAATGGAAGTGAAGAAAGTAAGTTCTAAATGGGTTATTTCATGAAATGTCCTCGACCTACTTCTTTTCCTAGCTCATGCTTCGCCCCAATGTTCTTTGTATATCCAAAGCTCTTGTCCAAAGAGTGAGACAATAGAAGCTCATTGCTCTACCCTCTCTCATTTATTTTCATCTCCTTGTTAAAACATTGCTCAATTCTTGCTAACTTTTAAATCTCTCCATATGCCTATGTCGGTGTTTATACTATTATATATTTAAATTAAATTTAAAATATACACACATGCATATATTTATTCATAAAAAATAAGTTTAAACAAACATATTTCTCTCGATCCCAAAACATTGAATCATTCTAAGGTGTACGCAAGTGGGTCTGTGGATAGTGACGGAACCACTAAAAAAACCCGAAGCAAGCTTTTATCTTTCGATAGAAGGAACCAATTTGAGCAGGAAATTTGATGCGACCATCCGTGGAGTTGCTAGGAAAAAGAAGCTTGGGAACAATGTATAAGGTAGTGCTTGACGATAGATGTACCGTCGCAGTTAAAGAACTCAAAGACGCAAACCCATGTGCCCAGAAAGAGTTTGAACAATACATGGATACAATCAGAAAGCATAAACACCATAATATTGTAAGACTCAATTTTTTCGGTGACAACGCTACATCTCGAAGAATAGGTGAGTTGCTTCTTCTCTGTCTTTATGGTTGTTCTCTTGTTTGCTTTGAATGTGATGCGATAAGCGTCCCCATGGTTACAATCAACTCCCATTAGTAAAAGTCATGCACTCTGATAATGACGTTGTTTAGACGCTTCTCGGTGACCATTTTCATTTTAAATTATCATAACCATGGTTTGCATATGAGTACCGAGTAGTTACGAGGAACGAATTTAACTTCAAAACATAAAACACAATGATATGTATGCACTATGTGCACGCCATGGCATGCAAGGTTTAAAGAACTAACACATTACATTATAAATGCATCCATCAATGCTTGGTAACTAGCATGTGCCCACAACTTGCATATGGTGACGCTCTCATTATTTCATACAGAGTTAACCATTGATAACAATATGTATGTTGTTTTTATTCATTCATGTATGACTACAAGTGGCTGATAGATATTTCATGCTTATTGCTATGTTACGTTATGTGAAAACAGGGGCAAACAGAGTTGTTTCTTCCATGTTTTCACGCTTGTCTTTTCTCCGACTTTATCTCTCTCGATATATCACTTAATAATAAGGGCTTCGACATCCACTTCCTCTTCTTCTACAACAGTGTTGCCAACAGTAGCGGCATCGTCGTCATCATTTGCTTTGAATGTTCCTAATCCTCTGAGTTCGCCATTCCCTCCTCTGCCGTTGATTTATTCGTTGGAGGAGTCAAAGTGTGTGAAGGTGGTGGTGCGGATGGTGAGAATGAAGAGAAAGGAGAAGAAAGTGAAGAAGAGAAGGCAGAGACAATGTAAAGGGAGGAAAAGTGGGTTTACTGTGTTGGCTGTGGGATGTTTTAATTATATTTTTTAAATAGGGGTAAAATTTTCATTAAGCTCATTTTCCTACATCATTTTCTTTAAATCAAACAAAAATTTTCATATCAACCTGTTTTTTTTTCCTGTGCGAACAAAACATGTTGGAGGCAAAACATTTTGCCTTCTTTTCCATTCTTCTATTTTTTATTCTATTCCTTTTCGAATTTTTTTTTTATCCAAACAAGCCCCTAGGGATAACTCACAAATTTAATTGAGTACCCTCCTAATTCGTTTGAAGAACATAATCCAAACAACCATTGTATCTCTATTTGAGGAGATTTAAAAAAATTGATATGGTATGTTTTGATTTACTTTTAAAAAAAAAAGTCTTTTCATGAGCTGTTAACCGCCGCCGCCGCCACCACCACTACTACTTTCGCGGGTTTTGCATTTAAGTCATCCATCTTAATGTATAATATTAGACTATGTTTTTTATGAGTATACTAGTATATCTATCCAATTAATTTACTACTACTACTATTACGACTACTTTCGCGGGTTTTGCATTTAAGTCATCTATCTTAATGTATAATATTAGACCATGTTTTTTATGAGTATACTAGTATATCTATCCAATTAATTGCGATTTGTATATATTTAGTATCTTCTTTTTGGTATCTATAACTTTTTTAAGAAAACATACATTAAATAAGACGTTTAGGTTTAGTTCTAGCTGCTATGTTAGGGTGTGTTTGGTAAAGCGGTTTGGAGGCCCAAATGTACGATAATATGTATGTTTGGGAAAGCGCTAAAACAATCTGCCTTTAGGGTCTATTGTGCGATATTTGCTAAAGTAGCTTGAGCTTACTTTTCAGAAAAAAAAGTCACGTCCATGCTGTGGAGGGAGAAGAGAAACATGAAAAAAGAGAGAGAGGGGTACAGTTCTTTTTGTTCCTTTTGCTTTTATTAAAATAAATAAATAAAATTCAATAGTCATATTTAATTAATCTCTAAATAAAATTCATATTTGGCCATTTGTTTGAGAAATAATAGAGAAAATACAAATGATATTAATTAGGGGAAAAATTATATATATATATATATATATATATATATATATATAATTTAATAAGACTCATATCCTTTTTAGTCATTTTCCATCTCAACTTGCTTTTGAAATAATAATCCAAATAGGATTAAGATTAGAAAAAAAGTTACTTTTACTACCGGCAATTCAAGCACAAATCATATTTACAATTTGACTTTTTTCTTATCTTACTCTTGTAAAAGTCAGATTGTAAAAAAGTCACTTCTATCACCGCTAATCCAAACAAACATTTACGTAGGTGACAATATTCAAGTTAACTTTAATAATCTTTGGACAAATTCATCGACTTGTTTCAAATGATTGAAAGGGCCCATTATTAATGGGATTTTTTGTCAGCTCCCTCTATAAAATACTCATTTGGATGAGGGCTTCCAAATACATGGTAAGCTGAACTCACGTTGGCAAATAACCAACCCACAATGGATAGAAAGGGTATAGTAATGCTGTGAATAACCCAATGTTATATATATATATATATGTAATAATATGTCGAGCTCCTCCACATATTTTTGTACAGTCAAAGGTGGATTGATTTCATAAAAGATGAGATCAATAAATAGAAATTTACTGAAATTTATATTGAAATTCAATCTTTGTTAGATTGTCAATATTGTTACAAAGGACACGCAAATAAGCACACACTTGTTAGTGTGTAGTGTGTTTTTTTCCTTAGGTGTATTAAGATTATGAATCTCTACTCACATCGTGCAGGAAGATATGTATAAATTGGAAATGAAGGCTATAAGTATTCAATATACAGTATATACTTAAAACCACTCTCAAGCTTTTTTCCCTTGAAGAAAGAAAACAGAGACCAAAGTTAAATTATTATGGAGTACTTCCTCCGATCATGAAGTACTCCTTCAATTATGAATATAAGACAGAGATGATTTTTTTTTTTGAGATATTAAGGAAGCTAAATAAGTTATTTAATCATATCATGTGTTATGTATTATTAGATTATATATTAGTTTATATGTTAGACAAAATAGTTTGGAGAAAAATGATAAATATAAATATTTTAAAGTAATTTATTTAACTTCCTTAATACTTTTTAAAAAAGTCAACTTATATCTTATATTTAGAATCAGAGGGAGTATTATTTTATCTATTACACACAAGCGATAAAGTATAGCAAGAACCACGCAAATGGTGGACCTTAATCGGAAATTCTAACTACTACTACATTTTATAAGATATACGACTATTTGCAAAATATAACATAGTTTGTGTTTAGTGATAGAACTTATCGAGGAATTAATATGTATATAGCAGAGTGGAGAGTTTATTGGTATATAATCATATATTAAAAATTCCAGAAGCAATGAATGGTACGAGACAAGGTTTTGAAACCCAGACCGGTCACTAGACCGGTCAGGGTACTAGGTCAAGGGTCAGTGGGTCAGATCGGAGTCAAATCAGAGCTAAACCGGGATTAAACCGGTGAGAAATTGAATATTTTAGGCTTATTAATATGAAATTATAAGGAAAAATATTAAAAAATCAATTAAGAAATAAATAAATAAAAAAAATGGTGAATCAGTTCGGTCACCGGACCGGACCGGTTTATGGTCCGGTTCACCGATTCCCGGGCTGGACCGGCCGGTCCGGTCCAGGTTCCAAAATACTGGTACGAGATCGATGATGGCTCTCATGTTGAAAAATTTACAGGCAAAGGGGCATTTTGGTTTTTTCAAACTCTCATTTTAGGGAACACCCGTCATTCCATCCAAACATGACATTAAGGCCTATTTGGCGGGAGAGGAGGGAACGGGAGAGGCAGAAAATTTTGAGTTAGATTTTAAAAAATAGAGAAATGGGTTTAAAAGTTTTTAATTAAGTATTCTTAATCTTTTATTTTACATCTTATCTTTGTTAAAAAAAATTTAACCCTTCTTCTTCAATTTTTAAAATTCTACTCACAAAAATTTTCCCACCCTCCCCTTCCTTCCAATTCCCTCATATCTAAGGGTGGAAACAAGTCAGGCCAAGCCAGGCCTGTATTGCAACAAGTTGGCCTGAGCCAAGCCACATGCCTTTTTCTCAGGTTAAGTCTGGCCTATACAACAGTTTGGCTTGGCTTGAAGCCTATTAAGAAGTTTAGATTTTTTCAAAAAATATATATAATTACATACTCCTTTAAACATGCTAAAAATTGGCCAGTCACACTAAAAAAGGAGATGAAATATAAGCAAATATTATGATGAGCAAGCCAAAGTAAAATTTTTTGCATACTGAAAGAGGTTATGAAATGGAAGCACATCATTATCAGTAGGCAAAAGAATCAAACTTTCAGACATGATGAACAAATGAAGAGAAGAAATAATGGAGCTAAAGCCTTGAATCGCAGAATTAAAGCATCAAACATTTTCAATATAAACGAAGATAAGTCCAAATCATAAAAATAAATAGGGTTAAGGGGCAAAAATACCCATAAACTTTTCTCAAAGATGCATCCACCACCATAAACTTTTTGTGAGTGCAAAAGTAACCATAAAATTTTAAAAATAGGAAAAAAGTGACATTTTCGTTAAAAATATCTAGCAAGCGTTATTTCCAGTGCAAAAGTACTAAAATACCCCTATCTAGAAAAAAGTTAAGGTGCAAAAATACCCATACACTTTTTTCAAAAGTGCATCCATCACTATAAACTTTTTTGAGTGCAAGAGTAACCATGAACTTTCAAAAGCGGGGTAAAAGTGACACTTCAGTTAAAACTAACTAACAGACGTTTACTCCAATGCAAAAGTACCTAAAAACCTATAGGGAAGCACATCATAGGGAGGCAAACAGTGCGCTGCAAACGGTATGCAACAACCTATCGGGTTTGAAGTTTCCTAAGATGGACGTCACTGGAGCTCTACCATTTGTTGTGTCCGCTACCAAACAAGAACCCCAAGATGAGAATCTATGTGTAACTAAAGGTTGAAAACAATAATAGCGGTGAAGAAAATGATGATGGTGGTGCTCGACAAAGGAAATGAGAGAAAGGTCAATGGAGACGGTGGTAAAGTTGGTAGACACTGACTGTGGTAATTGATGGTGATGCTTCGATTTCTTCCTCTTCCTCCATGTTCCAAAGTCTCGCTCTCTCCTATCTACCAAGAAGTGTTGACTGCTATGATAGTGATTCTTGATGGAGGGAGTGAAGTCACAACCCACGGTGATGGTGGCAAGAACGGAAAGGGAGAATATTTTTTAGAGAGGAGTATTTTGGTACTTTTGCACTAAAGTAAACAACTGTTAGTTTTTTAAAAAAAATTTATGGTAGCTAGAGTTAGGAATACGGGCCAGCCCGCGGGTTTCGGGCTAGCCCACACCAACCCACGGCCTTAGAAGTGCGGGCCGGTGGGGCCCCTACTTCTCTGGGCTGGCATTTTGCCAACCCTAACCCGCAGTGTGCGGGTTGTAGGCTAGCCCGCAGGCGCACATATTTTTTTTTTGAAAAAAAAATCATATTTTTTAAAGGGGGTCGAAAATACGAGACACATATATATATGAGTTATTAAATTTAACTTCCTAACATCAATCATTCCTCTTATAAAAATTTAAAAACATAATTCACAATTCAAGAGATAAAGTTATCAAATTTGCCAAAATTTATAAACAAAATATAAACTCATCCTCAAACAACCAAAATATAATAATTTTGTTTAAAAAAGAAGGGAAAAGGCTAAGATTTTTTCTCTTTGGATTGAGAGGTATCAAGATAGGAGTAGACAACTTATAAATTTTGTGAAATTATTATATGTAAAAAAAATTTTCGGGCCAACCCGCCAACCCGAGGGCTAATGCGGGCCATGCACAGGCCCGCACATTTACAGGTGGACACATTTTTGAAAAAAATTATGGATATTTTTGCACCTTAACCTTATTTTTAGATAATGGTATTTTGGTACTTTTGCACTTGAGTTAATGGATGTTAGTTAGTTTTAACGGAAGTGTCATTTTTGTCCTCTTTTTGAAAGTTCATGGTTATTTTTGCACTTTCAAAAAGTTTATAGTGGTGGATACACTTTTGAAAAAAGTTTGAGTATTTTTGCCCCTTAACCCCATTAAAGTCAACTTTGTCTTATAATTAGGACTGGAGGTGGAAATAGTAACATATAGTAGAGAGCACAAACTTGTTATCAACATCCTTTTTTTTTTATAACTAACGATAGCCCTTACATATTATCCTTGATCATCACTTAAGATTTTATCAAGACCCTGGGTCACATGTCCAATAATGTGGAATCCTGGGAATGCTGCTAATCCTTAGCAAGATAATCAGCTGCTCTGTTATTCTATCGACTTGCATGCTGCACATAGACCGTCTAGTCAAGTTGACGAGGGCACGAGCTTCCTAGATTTTACTAAAATCAACATGAGATTTACTCCCCACTCTTGGTCAAACACTCACAGCCTCTTGTAAACTTCTCATGTGCCTCACAAGCACTAATCGTCATTGCTCTCACATTGGCTATAACCATAGCATTTGAAATTTTCTTTTGCTAAAACATAAAAATATTCAGTCTCTTCCAAATCCACTAGCAAGAAATAGCTAATGTAGTTCTCCATTCCTCCTCTTCTTTAGTATTATTTGTCAAGAGATTCCCCTGAAACCATTTAGTGCATTGTAGAGATGTAAACTTCCTCCAAGCTGAAGGGTGTACTAGCTCCTTCCACAAATTCTTGGTATTATGGCAATCACGAAGCACATGTAGAAGATCTTCTACCCCACTATGGTAGACCGTGCAAGTCTCCTCACTGCTTATACCCCTCTTACGATGAGACACGTTTGTCAAAAGTCGCCTATGGCCAACAAGCCAGAGAAACATTCGACAGCGTTCTAGAATGCGAAGTCTCCAGATTTTACCCTTGAGAAGGTCGATAATTTGATTCGAAGATAGAAGCAACTCATATGCAAACTTGACACTAAAATCACCACTTTTAAACCACTTCCATATAGCAGCCCCTTCCTGAGTTAGAGCTAAGCCATCTCGCACTCTCGCCCAAGAGTCTCTAATTCCTTTCCATGTATTTGACTTTAACTTTGTCTAGTTCATATTAGGAATTAAATCTTGCCCACATTTATACTTATCTCTCACCACCTAGAGCCAAAAATCCTCCTTCCTTGTTATAATTCATCATATAAAATGTATTCTGCTTCCTTGCTAATCTCAAAACGATCCCTCCTTTAATCCTTGGCAAACACACATCTTCCCAAGCCACCAGATGAACTATTCAACTTTCCTCAGTACTTCCCCATAGAAAATTTCTATTCATCTTGTCCAGGAGGTCACAAGAACTAGACGGAAGTGAAGCGGTTTGCATAACATGGCCCGGTATTGTTGTCCCCACAGAAGAAATTAATGGCTCCTACCCGCCACAGAAATGGCATTAACTTTCCAACAAGAAATGTGGCTTTTAACCTTATCTATAACATTATTGTTAACAACATCTTCACATACACATAAAAGGAAAAAAAGTAGGAGAATTTGGTTCACAGACTAAGAAAAAAAGAACAAGATAAGGAAAAGAGAATTGAAAACACCCACCAAAGGTGGAGTTGTGGAGACAACGATTTGAGTGTTCAACGGCTTCATAGTTGCAGGACGTTGCAGATCACTCTGCTCCCTCGGCCACAAGATGGATTAGCTTTAGCAATTAAGGTGAAGGGAAATTTTTCTTATAGCCTCACATTCTGCAGATTTTTTTTTCTTTGCAAGAATGAAGATTATTAAGCAGGATTCAATATTCAATCTTCATTCTTGCAAAATAAAGATCAGCTTGAAGATCAGACCCATATTTTTTTGCACATTCATGCTTAAAGATGTAGGAAAGCAACATCAGAAGTGATAGAAGGATGAGATTGTTCACATAAACCTAAGCTTACACTTTTAGATCTACCTTCAAGCCGCTAGATTCAACGAAGGTTGTCGAAGGTGACGAGCTTGATTGTTGTCAAACCGTTAAGGGTTGGCCGCTGAAGTCGTCATTGTTGGCCGCTAGTCATTATCGCCTTTGTTGGCTGCTGAATGAAGGGCAGCGAGCTTTTGGCTGTGTTTGGTTTAACGGAGGTTAGGTTAAGTGAGGTTTATTTAAGTTAGGTTAGAGGAGATTATAATGTTGTTTGGTTCAAATAGAGGTTAGGTTATGTTTGGTATCTTGTTTGGTTCAGGAGGTTAGGTTAGGTGAGTTAATTATAAGTGGACAAAAATGCCCTTATACATATTTTCCTTCTTTTTTTATAATGTATTTAGTAATAATAGTTATCTGTAAAATTATTATTTATAAAATAATTATTTTAACAATTGTATACACTTCTTTCACAATGTATTTATCAATAATAATTATTTATAAAATAATTATTCAAACAATGATATACACTTCATTGTATATTCTTCTCTTTTTATAATACATAAAAAGATGAGTTATAATAAAAACATTGGATTTAAATTAATTACAGACCATAAATATATAAAAAAATATAACTTTTAAAAAATATCCTTGTTTATAGAAAAAAAAAGTGAGAAAATAATTATTTAATGTAGTGAAAATGACTATTAATTAATGGTAGTAGAATACAAATTTTAGACAGAATAGAAATGATGCATCCAATCCCTAAAAATATTCTCTACTTTAGATTTATTTTATTCTTCTTCTATGCTTCCTCCATGATTCAACCTGTACATGCAAAGAATCAAGTCCTTGTTTTGGGTTGTATATATTTTGCTTAGCAAATCCAGAGTCAATAACATAGAAAATCCCATCAATTGTTAAAGAAACCTTAGCAATATTAGTTGCCACAACCACTTATCTCTTCCAAGGAGGCACAGGATCAAATATCCTAGATTGCATTTCATTAGAAAGAGCACTATAGACAAGTAGAATAATAAACTCCGGATCATTCTTACCTAATCCTTTCATTCTCTCATCAGAGTGGCATCAAACTTTGTTCCAAATACTCCATTCTACTATAAAATAAAACTACATCATTCTTCAAAATTTTTGCCTGCCAACAAGAAGGTATTGAATCGATATTTGGAATAAACAACATATACAAGACAATAAACTTCAACTCACCACAAGAAGAAGAGGGTAATAATACAAAAATGCCTCGTATATACAAAGATTTTGCAAAATTTGCATCCATTCTCATGACAGAATCCCATCCAACTTGATGCAAAGGGAGAATAATAACATGCCATAATTTTCACAAGGGTAACTTATTGACATCCATGGAGGCCAATAATATTACAAAAGCCAATAGGGAAAACTATAACCTTGCAGCAAATAAAGCCCCACGCCAAAAAGAGTAACATCTGAGAAAATCAATTAGGTACGTTTAGAACACTGTTTTTTGACAATCTTATTAAACAAAATCGTTGAGCTTGCTCGTTTCTGAAACAAAATGAATAGAAATTGAAATGCATTAAAGCTCATCAAAAACCGTTTGAAACCCACATGATTGACAGCCGTAAAGGATTATATTATGCACATAAAAAAGTAAAGTTGGCATAAAATATAGCACCCAAGCAACCACAATCAAAGCTTACTTTTTTAGCGGGACGAACATGCGATTTTTGGGGGAAGGGCAGTTCTAGAATTTTCAAAAATTGCTATGGGCAATTTAGTCACAATTGCACATAAAATTTCTCTAACCTAAGAAAAACCCCAATTTTGGAGGTTTACTAAAGTGGGTGAGGTTTCCACTAAATGACAAAAAAACAAACATCACCTAACCTAACCTCATTCCAACCAAACACCTGTTTTTAATCTCCAACTCTCCCCCAACTTAACCTAACCTAAAATAACCTCCAACCAAAAAAGGCCTTAAGATCGGAACGGAGAGGGTGGAGAGTGGGATTGCCGACAATGGTGGTGAGACAGAGGGGTGAGTGTGATGGCTAGAGTAAGTGAGTAGATGGTTCGGTCAAGAACCATAAAGCTGCTGCTTGTGGTAGCATTGTCCGAGATAGCAATGGGATGTGGATGACAGGCTTCCAACAGAAAATTGGCTTCGCCTCTACTACTGCAGCGGAGTTACAAGCAATTAAGGTAGGTATGCTAATCTTCAAACAATTGAAACTCACAAAAGTTAAGCTACACTCAGATTCTTTAGAGGCTATTCAATTACTGATATCAAGATATGGGTCGTATCATCCATTGGCCCAAAAGATCATTGAGATTAGATCGTTGATTTTCTCTGGTTGGGATATGGAGATATTTCACTCAAATAGAGAAGCGTTGAAGTGTGCATATTATTTGGCTAAAATGGCACAGAAGGCAAACACTGAGCTTAGTCTACTACAAGTGCCACCAGCTTGTTGTTTGGATCAAATATTAGTCGATCTAGGTTAAGATTGATTGATGTAATACCACCTATTTTGGTTTGTAGTGTCAATATGACACAACTCAAGAGTTAAGTCTTGTCCTATTAATTTAAAGAAAAAGAGTAAGTGGGGATTAAAAAACCTAGAGCAACAAAGATATTAACCGTTAACTATTAATTATTACAATTATTTATTTTTTAAAAGAAAAAGAAAGAAAACAGGCCCAGGCCAACCTTTTAAGCTTAAAAGGCCTCTTAGTAGGCCTAAGCCTGACTTATTAAGAAAAACATGCCTTTCAAAAGGCCTAGGCCTATGACTATTTAGAAACAGGTCAGGCCACAGGTCGTCTAACTTGTTTCCACCGCTACTCATACCAAATGACCCCTAACATAATCCAAACCTTAGAGGTCTATGTAACGTGATTAATGTGAAGAAAAATACTTTTCTAAAATTAAGTAAATTAAATATTTATATTAAGAAATACTCTTCTGGTTCTTAATATAAAACATATTTGGAGAGTTAATCTTAGTCTTAAATATAATGCATAATTTTCATTTTTGTTAATCTTTTCTTAATTTACCCATATTAATACTCCTCGACAATAATCAAAGAGGGAATGATGGGATTAAGGAAGATGATTAGGATGTTTTAGAATCTCGACTAACTTCCTTAATTTAATCAAATTAAGTAAATATTCCTCTCGTCCTATATATAGGGCACTTCCAACATTTTTCATACAGACTAAGAAAAACCTTAAATCTCATTAACTCTGCCATAAAATTTAACAACTTTTCAACTTTACCCTATTTAATATACATAATACCAAAATGAAAATAAAGTCATGACAATAATAAATAAAGAGTTAAATTGTACATTCACCTCAACTTTTATGAAGTGACTTATAAATAGAATAAAAAAAAATTCTCTTTTTACCTTATACATAGGATAAGAGGAGAATACCTTATATTAAAGATATTAAGGATGAGAGGGAGTAATTTCTACTAGACATGAGGGTAGCTGTAGGTAAACTGCAATGCAGATATTTGGTGGGTTTCAACTTTAATATTCAAAGCATCACCAGAAAGCCCAATATCACAAAGAGTTGGGCTCTTATTCAAAGGCCCATTTACTGAAACCGAATCGAAGTGAGCCCAATAACACCAAGAGGTGACAAATTAGCATCATACCGTTTCATGACTTTCTGTTCTTATATCTGATAAGTCTTTGAAACCTTTGGGATCAATAATGGGTTTGGGGACACGAGGCTTAACATAGTGGACACTTACTGGGTGCCTAACCAAAAGCAAAATTATGGGTTTGGCTTCTTTTTAATTAGATCAAGGGTTTTTTTTTTTTTTTTTTTTGAGATTTAGAGAATAAAGGATTCTCATTTTTTTTTAATAAGAGTTTTTTTTTTTTAATTCAAATTCGTATCATTCTTCTTATGAAAATGAGGGTTATACCACCTAAATCAAAAACTTGTCGGTGGGTTTGACTCTTTTTGTTAGTAATGTTACTTCTTCGAAGTTGGAGTAGACAGGAAGTGTTCAAACTCGATGCAATTATTTGAAGTTGCAGAAAACCCAACTTCCCAAGGACTAAATGATTTTTTTAAAAAAAAATAAAAGCGTCGCCATCAAATTATAAAATATCTGAATCTCGTTTTCAGGATCTATTAAAACCGCATGGAGTAAATGTTCATTTCCCCATGTTCTTTTCATTTTATTACGTCAAATTTTCCTTACAAATAAGTACTAGTTCTTTTGGGTTCAAATGACCAAGCAACAAGAAAAACTAGAAAATTCAAAGGCCCATGTAATATCATTTGACATTTTTTTAAAAAAAAAATTGTGCTTGATTTAAATATAAATTGAGTTATTAAACTTTATTGTAACTTGGGGTTTTTTTTTTCTGTTGCTTTATGAGAAATTTGTGATATATTTTTTATTAATGGGCATGAAGTCATTGTTTTTTTTTAAATTTTTAATTTAAGAAAATGATAGGATTCTACTCACTTGGGTCCTTAATATAAGATATATTTTAATTTAATATTTAAAGTTATCCTCATTGTTGGAGGGAAAAAATTCCAGATCAAAATTTTTATTAATTTCATTAAAATTTACTTTCCTTAATTTTTATTTTTAACTTAGTCTCATCATTATTCATAAAAACTAATAAAAATTTTAAATTTTTTTATTATGTCAACAAATAAAATAAATTCACCCAAAGTAACTTGAAAGTACCTTTAGTCAAATAAGAGGAAAAAAAATTCTTCTACATTCATATTAAACATATATTTGAAAAAGTTTGCAGCTTTCTTACACATTAAGTTCAAAAAAAAAACAGAGAGAAGAATTAAAAATATTTATAATAAATAATTAATATAACACCTTATAATGATCGAAACTCTTCTTCCAAATAGCATGGAGTAAGATATTAATCTAAATACTATAAATTTCTCTTCTCATAAAATAATTGATGTGTGGAATAGATTTTAGAAAATACAAAAATTAATATTTTTAATTTGGATAACTCTCAAGAAAATAGAGGTATGGGTAGACTCCCTCGTGGATTTAAAAATAATTTATAAAAATAATAAAGTTGTTATGATATTGCTAAAAATTGTTAAATTTCAAATGGTAAATAAAACTAACTAGAAAAAGAGAGAATTCTAAATTAAAAATATATAAACATTTTGTAACTATAAAATCTTAAATAAAATATTTTATAAAATATAAAGATTTTATATTTTTAAATTGGATAATTCCTAAAACTAAACGCATTAGCATGTTCCTGATCGATTTAACAAAAATAAAATTTGAAACCATCAAGACTCAAATAAAGTACAGGTAAAAAAAAAAACCTCAAATAAAGTCTTCTAAGAACCTCGTGTACTTGGCCTTGTCAATGAAGGCCACACATTAGTGACGTCTATAATAGTGATCAGTTGTTCCATAAGCACCTTGCGTCCTGACTGACATTGAATTTAGAAATCACACACATGTTCCCTTTAATGAAATGTTTGCGGCAAAGTTACACCATATGCCACACAATGAACCAAATGAGTAGGATATAAGTAATAAGAGTTGATATAGTAACAACCCAATTGGTGTGAGATCAAGCAAAACAATAATGCAAACAAAAATATTTCTAAAATGTTGCATCACGAAGCATTATTTCTGTTGAGGCATCATCATGAACAACCTTATATCTAGAGGTTACAGAGTTATAGTAATCGAATGAAAATAACAAAAGCAAAATTTTATAGGGAATTGTGAATCGGCAACCAACTCCAAGATATAGAATATGGGGGCTAATGGCGTTGGAAGGTGAAGGGTGGGGTGAGAGGAATTTGTCCAAAAAGTATTTTATGAAATATAAAAATAATTTTTAGTTTCTAAAATCATTAGTAATGGGATTGAGAGGGGTTCAATTCAACTTGATAAGATTTCAAAATATTTTGAAGCTGCCTATTCATTGTCTCTCTATTTTTACTATATTTATTTTAAAAATATTTTATTTTACATTTTAATATTTCAAAATATTTTGTAATTTGTATCTTGTGGGTATCTCTTTATTTGTTGAACATATTTTATTTTTTATCTTTATTTTATTTGTTATGACATTCATGGCAGCAGGGGACTCTCAACATAAAATATTTTATTTTATGTTTTACTATTTCAAGATATTTTGTATATCTCCAAGATATTTCTCTTTATTTTTTGAGCATATTTTATTTTGTTTTTAATTTTAGCTGTTACGATATTCATGGCAGGAGGAGAGCCTGTATATGCAAGATGGCAGGAGGAGAGAGATCCTCCTTTTATATAATCAATAGATAGATAAATAGATAGATAGGTAGGTAGATAGCATAAGTGTCTGTTTGGATTAGCGGTAGAAGTTACTTTTCTAACATGATTTACAATGTATGAAGTAAGTATGTGAGAAGAGTTTTATCTCGACCTACGTAAATATGCTTTTTGAACGTCAGCTCAAACAGACCCTAAATAAAGCTCTACCCTCTCTCCAACAATAATAATAAATTTTCTTTAATACTAATTCAACTTTTCTTTAACTATAATCATAAGTATTTATTTTAACATTTAATTTCTATAAAACATAAAAAACCGACTATTTATTATTATTTTAAATCAATGGCATTAAAATCATTTTCCCCATTGCATCTTTATTTTCATCCCACCCAACATAAATTTATCTTTTCTCATTTCCATTATCATTGGATGGCATGTAAGGGCAATAATTTTTTTCCTTCCTTTCCTTTTCATCAAAGTTGATTTTTCATTAGGAAAAAAAATGTTGTGAAAATAAAAGAGATCTGAGATAAGGAATAAAGAAGAGTAAAACGATGACAGAAAATGGTGAGAGAAAGAAGGGGAGCAATCCTCATGCACTTGTGTTTCTTATAATTATAATGATATGTACAAAGCCTCTATTTACAGCTTCTAAGAGTCAATACCAGAGGTCACAATTAATATACAATAAATAGTATAATTAATACTATATAACCTTTCGTATTATTAAATAGCCTTTTAGTTTCTCAACAACGTATTTATGAATGCTGACTAGGATATGAGTCAGTGGACATCTACATAATTAATATCCATAACACTCCCCCTTGGATGTCTATGATGAATATGCCTCATTAAAAACTTTAACTAGGAAAAGCTCAGTGGGACAAAAACTTAGCCAAAGAAAAGAGTACATCATTCATTGATAGGTTGTTCAGTGTTGCCTCATTAAAAACCTTTCTAGGAAAACCCAGTGGGACAAAACATAGATAAAGAAAAAAGAGCACAATATGTATCGACTCCTCCTCTTGACAACATCAGTTTTACTCCCCTTGATGACAAGATCACTTCCAATGTGTTTTCAAGCATATCTTCCTTTTAGCAGTCAAACATTATATTGTTCGTTATGGAACAATAAAAGGATTAACATGAAAATCACCCAATCTTATTTTCATTATCCATTATATACCTGTAAAAACTAAATTTTACTAGTAAAATCATAATGAGTATAATGTTAATATGATATCTAAATATTCTTATAACTATAAGGTACTTCTAGAATATCAAATTCAATATTATATTTTGTAAGCAAAATTATCTTTGGGCATGCTTATGGCATTTTGGATCTTTTGAAGATTCTTATGTAAACTCCACTATTTAGTGAGCCATATGTATGGGCTATATATAACAATATCTAACAGACACATAATTTTTCTTTCATAAACTGCCAGACTAATAATATACAAAATTATTGTATCCACCACA
Organism: Inga laurina; assembly: GCA_963855925.1. Taxonomy (NCBI): domain Eukaryota; kingdom Viridiplantae; phylum Streptophyta; class Magnoliopsida; order Fabales; family Fabaceae; genus Inga; species Inga laurina. The sequence goes on from OY979710.1 coordinate 3,419,909, forward strand.
GAATCATATATCCCATCATAATCATATTCGACTTTGTGAAAATCTTTATAGATTTTCACTTAAACACATAAACATTCATATATCTCAAAATACTATTATATTTCTATTGTTTGGACTGCAGGTCCATAACTATCATAATATAATTATATTTTCATTGCGTCTTTTTCTATCGTTTACTTTTCCTTTTGGCCAATCATCTTTATGTCTACTTTTCATGACATATCTTTTATATAAGATCCTCATTTGATTACATTATATCATTTTCAATGTTCTTGTCAACAACTTTATCATATCGGTTCCATTTTTCACGTTATGACATAACTTATTAATATCTATATTACTTTTCAGGTATCTGAACCTCTCTTGAGGTTTTTGGAATTTAGTTATGTTTTTGCACTCTTCTGGAATACCTGTCTCCTTAATACAATCATCTTAATCATATGCTCCAATTTATTCATAATATTTATATTTGGAACCAAATAGTTTATAATATTTCAGGCATGTCTCTCTTTTATTCATACTTATTGGAGCATTTTTAGCTAAAATATGAGATTTATTAACTCTCATTTAGGTTAGTAATTCCATCTAGCAAATATTTTATAATATTTGAATGCATAGCCTGATGAACTTTTGGTTCATACTTCTATATTTAAGGATCTATACTTAATGATGCATTCTATACGTTCTCTTTTCCAGCTATATATTCAATTTCTCTCCCTTATGTTAGGAAAACATTGTCACATGACAATTGACTAATCATGCAGTATAAGTCTCTTAAATCTATTTGTAGTATAAATCTCCTAAATCCATTTGTTTCCTTTAAAAACATCCATTTGTTTCATATAAAAACAAATAAAAAGAAAGAGTTCCTTACCCAACATTTATCTCAACTTTCTTTCTAAGGCAAATGTGCAATTCTACCCATAAATATTTCTTGGAAGAGCTACCAGCACAATAAACATTTTTTTGGTGCAAAAGTACCCATGAACATTAAAAAGTAGATCGATAATGCCAATTTCGTTAACTTCGCCTGACGGTGTTAAAACTCTATAGCTTGAGCCCATCTAACTCTCATAGTTTCAGGCCAATAGCTCTCATCCCATGACTTTGGACCAATTAATCTCAAAATGAGAAATTAAGTCTATATGACTTATGGCCTTTTATCTTCAGAATAAACAAAACTTGTTTGACATTTGATCATACAATAAGATTGAATGTGAAAAACTATATGACTTCTAGCTATATAATCTCATGATGAAAAATCAAAAGTATATATTTTTTGGCCATATTATAACAAAATAAGAAATCAAAACGATATGACTAAATATAACACAATATAATAACATAAATAAATGAAACGTAAATAAAATAACAAAGAAATAAATAACATAAAATAAAGAAATATAAATAATAGAATATAACAGAAAATGTAAATAAAATAAAGAAATAAAAACATTAAATAAGTAAATAAACAAATGAAACATAAACAAAATGAAATAGCATAATATAATAGCACAAAATGTAAATAACAAGAGAATATAAAATAAGGAAATATAAATGGTGCATAAATAAAAGATTCCCTGAAAATGATAAATAAAAAAGAACTTGCAAATGAGATTAGGATAAAATAGAAAAGCAACAATAACCTCCAATCTTAGCCATGAAACTTGTCATGCTCTTATATTATTTTTTACCTTTTTCAGAATATTTATGGAAAACGATACGTAGTTCAGTGGACAACATAAGAATAGTATAAACATACTGATAATATGGGCATGGTTACATAAATTCCCCATAAGGGTTTGTACATGATAATTACCATCAATGTAGCTGTACAGGTCTACTTGGGTGTCTAAATCTATTCCAGTAAAACGAAGACATCTTCCTGTCTTCGTTCCACCACTGCAATCCTCTCGTATAGTTCCCTTCTCTAATCTCTACGTACCTTCCGTATTCACCTGTCTAAATTGTTGGTAGGGGAGGGTAAAATTTGAGAGAATCTCAGTAGGAAATAGTACCAATATGCATGCAGGTTAACTGTTTAATGCATGACATGCTTGCATTACATAAACTCATGCTAACACAATGACATATCTACATGCATAATGTTTCAAACAACGTACCAATGGCCATAGCATAAGTAGAAACAGAGCTTCAATCATTCATATATGTTTCACATAATCAAGCAAAGCAATTGCATGCATCAATATACTAGCACACATATCAATTACACGCAGAAGAGGTAAGTTCCCTACCTTAAGCCTTTTTCTCCTCGAAACATGTGCCTCGATTTGCATGCCAATCCCTTAAGCTATCTACTTGATCCTAAAATGTCAAATGTACAATTTAGACACTTCCATAGTGTTTCTGGTGGTTATATGAGTCTATTATGAAAATTTACCAAAATTCCCTCAAGGGCCCGGCCCGGTTGTACCCGGTTCGACCGTATTTTTCCCGATATTTTAACCAAGGCTATTCTAACATATTTTTGCTCAAGGAATCCATTTCTAAACTTGAAATTACCAAATTCACAACCACAAGATCAGAATGTCCTTGGCAGCTTCTATTTCAGGTTTTTCTGAAAAAGTGATCAATTATAACCCCACCTAATTTTCCCTCTTAAATATCATAACTTCAAAAATCCAACCCTAACCCCTCCAAATAGCACTGGCTGAAATCTAAAATTCTCAGGGAAAAATTGGAGTTTTTGAATTTTGACCTCAAATCCTTGCTCCTTCCTACTCCTAACTACTTTATTAACTATTTAATTAGTTATAACTAACATTTAGATCCAATTTTTGCAGCATAAAGCCTAGGGTTCAACGTTTCCAAATTTTACAACCACAACAAATCAGTCACAATTTCACCCATTAAATTAAACCCAGCAGCAATATCAACAAGAAATTGAAGCTTAGGAAGTCACCTATTACTCCTTCTTGCTTTTCCCCTTGTTGGCCGAAAACCCTAGCTCCACAACACTAAAATTCTTTCTTCAAACACCTAGAATCACATATAAAGAATCTTAGAGGAAAGATTATACACGTTAGGAACCAATTTACTAAAACTGACCTTTGATAGTTTTCTTCTCCTTCTCTCTAGTTTTCTCTCAAGCTCTCTCTCTCTCTATTATTTCATGAGCATAGACGTCAGTTTTTGCATGGAGGAGGAAGGAGAAAATGTTTTATAATGTTTGCCTTTATCCTTTAATTATTTACTTACAAAATAACTTTTACAACTTTGACTTTTTATATTATAACTTTATGTACTTATAGTTGATGTCCTAAGCCCAATTTCATGTACATAATATTTTGCTCTTCTTGGCCCGTGCAAATGACGTCCTTATTAGCGCCAAAATGGGTTGATATCAATTATCTCATAATTACAAGATTGTCATAGATAGAAGTTGATCTATCTAGTTTAAGCATGTTGCCAATAATCCATAGGGACTCGATGTTGTAGTATTCTATAGGCAAGTTTGGTATACGTATCCAAGCTGCAATCTTCCTCTATGTATCAGCTCGCCAAGGGTTAAAGTTTGGATGCCAGCACTGAACCAACAAGTAGTGAACGTCAATCATCTAGGGCTCTTCTTGATAAGCATAATCCTGATCTTCTCTATTAGAGAAGGAGACAATATAGTAATTGTTGCTCAGAGGAACAACCTTCAGAGGGCACGTGGCTTCCACATCCTTTTAACCAAGGTAATTAGAACCGGCCCGGACCGGCCGGTCCGGACCGGGAACCGCCGGACCGGTGCCTTAACCGGGCCGGTTCAATCTCTGAACCCGGGTCACGCGACTCGGCCATGACTCGGCCGACTCGCTGTGACCCGGTATTAACTCGGTCGACTCGGCCTGGTCAGCGAGTCGACCGAGTTAAAAAAATTTGCCCCCCATTCAAGCGAAACGACGTCGTTTCTGTGATTTTCAAAAAAAAAAAAAAAAAAATTCAAATGCTTGCTCCGTCTGTGCGTGATTCTTCGACCTTCAAACCAAAACCAGAACTCCAGAACCAGAAGCGAACTCGCATCGTCTTCTTCCCTCTCCCTCCTCGAGCTCGCCGTTCCCTCTAAACTCTCCGTCTCCCATCGCCGGCTACGGCGCTTGCAAGCCGGAGCTTACCCCTCTCCCCTCGGCGGCACCGGACCTTTCTCCCTTCCCATCGCCTTCCTCGTTCTTCCTCTTCAATGTCGTCATGTTCTCTTACCCCTCTCCCCTCGCCGGCACCGGACCTTTGAGGTTAGCTGATTTAGAGTTGACTAGTTCAACAACGAGGCGGCGTTCCTCTGTATTTCAGATCGAAGCACTGTAGCTGATTTGGAGTTCACTCATTCTTCATTCTTCCTCAACGTTTCCCGTCGCCTTGTGGCAGTCGAATGATTTCTGGGGGATTAAGGTCGGTGTTGCTGTTCCTGGCTTGGCTCTGTTCTTCACATTTTCAGTTTGATTTCTATATTCGTATGCCAAAATCAATTTTTTTTTGGCTGCTTGCATTGTATTTTCCTATGCCTTTATTTTGTCAAATTTTCAGTTTGATTTCTTCAAATCTTGGTGATTTACTGATTTCCATATTAAGGCCAGTAATCTTGGTGATTAAGGTCGTGAATTAAGGCTTGTTGCTGCTCTGGTTTTTTATTGTTTTGCTTAAAAAAAAATGCGAATGGTAATGACTGATGCTTTGTTTGTTTTTGCTTGCTGGTTTGGTTGGCTTGTTGTTTCATTGTAGCTCTGAATCCTCTGATAGTGATTATTAATCAACGGGGTGCTTTTGGTTTGCGAATTGAAAGGGTTTGTTTGCTGTTTGCTTTGGTTTTGGTTTCTTAATGGAAGGAACTAATGAACCACCTGAGAATGTTGCAGCCAACCCAAATCCCGACACTACCAATCCTCCTAATAGTAGTTTACCCCCTCCACAGACATTAGGGACTTTAAAAAAAACAGACCCAGCTTGGCAATATGTTTCTGTTAAGAAAGAGGGAAAAATAAATGTTTTCACTTGTCTTTTATGTGCTTCAAGTTATAGGGGAGGTGGGATAAATAGGTTGAAACAACATTTGGCTGGTGTGAGTGGTCAAGTGAGTTCTTGTAAAAAGGTTTCTCATGATGTACGTGCTAAAATGAAAGAATCTTTGTTAGAAGGTTCAAAGAAAAAACATGTTGTTGAGGAGGACAATGAAGTTAGAGAGGTTGAGGAACCACTTGCTTCTTTAAAGAGGAAAGCTCCTATAGTTGGGAAGATTGATAGTCATTTTGCATCTAGGACAACTCCTGGTAGCCAACCAAGCATCAAAAGTGCTTGGGCAAGTCAAGAAGCACAATATAATGCAAAAATGGCATTTGCTCATTGGGCTTATGTTAATTGTATTCCATTTAATGCAATGACTTGTCCATTATTTCAAAAAGCTGTTGATGCTGCTGCTGCAATTGGGCCTGGGTTTAAGGTCCCAAGTTTTCATGAGTATAGAGTTACCATGTTGAGAGATTGCAAAAAGGAACTTCATTTACTGATTGATAGCCATCGAGCCAAATGGAAAGAAAATGGTTGCACACTCATGGCTGATGGTTGGACAGATGTTAGACAACGAACTTTGATTAATTTCTTAGTTTATTCATTACATGGCATGGTATTTGTGAAGTCAGTTGATGCTTCGGATATAGTTAAGGATGCCAACACTTTATTCTCATTGTTCACTGAAGTTATTGAGTGGGTTGGTCCTCAAAATCTAGTCCATGTGGTGACTGACAATGCAGCTAATTATGTAGCATGCGGTAGATTGATTAAAAAAAAATACAAAACTATTTATTGGTCACCGTGTGCAGCTCATTGTTTGAATCTTATTTTGAAAGACATTGCAGCCATGCCTCATGTGTCAGAACTTGCGAAGAGTGCATCTAAAATAACTGTTTTTGCATATAATCATATGGTCTTCTTGTCATGGTTGAGGAATAGACCAGGTTGGAAGGAAATTGTACGTCCTGGTGTGACGAGATTCGCCACCACATTCATAACCCTTCATAGCATCTATTCACATAAGCATGATTTACAAGCTTTAGTTGTTGATCATCATTTTGTGCAGCACAAATTAGCAAGCACTGAACCTGGAAAAATTTTCAGTGCAATCGTTCTAAATAATCAGTTTTGGGACGATTGCTTTGAAATTGTGAGACTTGTGTCTCCTTTGATAAGGTTGTTGAGGATTGTGGATTCAGATGAAAGACCTTCAATGCCTTACATCTATGAAGGCATGCAAAGAGCTAAGAATGGAATTAAGGAAATGTTTCAAATGAAGAAGGAATTGTACAAGCCATATACGGATATCATTCAAATTCGCTGGGATAAGCATTTGAAAAATGACCTACATGCAGCGGCATATCTCTTGAATCCTGCATTCTTGTACAGTCCTAACTTTGTTCGAAAGCATAGACTGATGGATGCTGTGATTAATTTGTTTGAGGCACTCTCACCTGACAATGATGATCATTTTGTTACAATGATGCAACAAATCAGTGTCTACCGTGAACGTAAAGAATCATTTGATAAAGTTTCATGCGAGAAAACAGCCCAAAAGCTAGTCCCTCGTAAGTATATTAAGTTTTATATTTGAAAGCATATATTATGATTATTATTTAATGTTTATTAATACATACTAAATGTTTTTACTTTATTTTGAAGATGAGTGGTGGTTGTATTATGGGGGTTCAGTACCACAATTGCAACAAATTGCTATACGTGTTCTTAGTCAAACTTCTTCTTCTTCTGGCTGTGAAAGAAATTGGAGTTTATTTGAACGTATCCATACTAAAAGAAGAAACAGATTGGAGCATCAAAGGCTTAATGATTTAGTTTTCACAAACTACAATCTGAAGTTAAAGTTTAGGTAATCTAAAAAGTTATGATTGAGGAATGGTTGTTATATATGTTTAGTAAATAATGATATTCTATTGTGTTGGCATTGGCATTATAGGAACCAATTGAAGAAGAAGAAAGATAATTACGACCCCATTGATTATGAATCAATTGATAGACTAGACTTTTGGGTTCTTGACGAAGATCCAACTCCTGAATTTGAAAATATAGAAGCAACGGATCTTCAATTTCAACAAATGGCGAATGATTATGAAGGTTTCTAACCATCCTTTTAATTATCTAAGATTATATTCTTATTTCTTACACAAAAGAATATAACCATATTTTGAGCATAACTAGTACTAATTTTATTCATTTGATACATAGGTCATGACGATGTTGTTGGGGCTCCATCATTAAATGTTGACTCTGTTGCTCCTAGTGCCTTTACTCTTCCTCCTACAGCTCCACCTCCTAATGTCTCAGTACCTAGAGAGTTGAATGATATAGTTGATTCTTATTTTAATGATGATAACTAATTATTAGTTTACTAGTTTTGTTATAATAAACATGTTTTGATATTGTTTTATGAACTTATGATAAATATTTTGGGATTACAAGTTATAACAGCTATCATTAGGTGATTTATACATGATACAATCATGTTAATTTGGATGGTGTGATGAGATTGAGAAATTAGTAATTTGGATGGTGTGATGAGATTGAGAAATTAGTAATTACAATATTTTTCAATTTTTTACTCCTCACCGGTTTAGGTCCGGGTTGACTCCGGGCTGACTCCGGTCTGACCCACTGACCCTTGACCCAGTACCCTGACCGGTTCACTGACCGGTCCGGGTTTAATTACCTTGCTTTTAACTCTATCAATCAACATTACTTTTGGGACCGAGTTACCTAACAACTTGATAATAAGGGAGTTCATCCATGGTTGATACCTTGTGTATTGTTCCATTGAAACCTAAAGTGTAGGATATTTCCCTTTCACTTTGCTGCTCCTACCATCATCTTCTTCCGTACTCTCAAAACCATCCTCAACGTCCTTCCCATCCAGTCTAGCATTCTTTTTGGCAAAGAATTTCTTCTAGCCTCTCACTATATCATTTGTCTCATCATGTTTCACCAGGAAGCCCCCATACCCTAGAGATAAAAGTTTTTCCTTGTAGGACAGCAATTTGGTTTAGTTTTTCATTCTTCATATCATATATGTATAGTTGTAAGTACACTGGAACACATCTATCATGTGGCAATAAGTTGCCCATAAAATTATATTTTTGCCCATGTATTTCAAATGAATAAGGGTCTCTTCTATTGCCAATAATTTAACAACAGTGAAATATGACATGGGAATTGGACACTTTTTATTTACAAGAGTGAGATTTAGTCATTCAAAGGTTTAAGATTCTCTTTTTTTATCTTTCAAATCTCCAAAAGCTTAAAGGAATCCTATGTCATATGAAAATTGGTTTGGCTATAATTTTAAACTTGATAGCACAAAAAAGATGACAATTACCTTTCAGAGATGTACATTATACAAAATATCTTATTGAGAAGCCCTAACGAATTAGTTCTTCATTCTTTGTTGTCTAATCTGTAATGTTTTTAATGGGGACAAAGTTGAATGTGTTTGTTGGAATTTGCAAATCGGAGTCTTGGAAAAATGTCGTGTTGTGAAATGTGTTCCTCTACAAGTGCAGATACACTTTATAGTTGTCATTATTATCAAGAACCTTGAAGTTTTGAAAATGATAAACTTCACCCTCCTGGAGCTCCCTCATGTAACATTCCCTCAGGGTGTGTTTGGTTTGAGGGGAGGGGGTGGGAGGGGAGGGGAGGAGAGGTAATAACTAACTGACCATTTTACCCTTGTATGTTATTTTATACTTTTATAGTTATATATTGTTTAAATTAATTTACATTTGGATTTAAATTAAATTATTACATTAATATTATAATATGTGTATAAAAATGCTATTTTAATTAATAGCTAATATAATAAATATTTTAAAAATATTAAATTAACAAATTTTGTCTTTCTCATTTTTTTATATGATTCATCAAGCACAGATTTATTAAAGAAAAAATTTGATTCTTTAAAATTTATTCATCCTAATTTTGCATATGCTAATTCTTAACTCATTATTTCATCTAGATTTCATATCCCAATCTAAAAAGCTACGTTTTTTTATAAAGTGATAACAAACTATTCAATAGTCTACATATGAACAAGTGATTACAACATGCTCAAATGCCTATGTTAAGCATGTAACAAAATATTTAAAAGTGTACATACAATCAAGTTATCACTACATGCTCAAATATATATTTTAAGCATGTAACAAAATATTCAAGTGATAACTAATACTCAAAAGCTATATTTTTTTAGCATCAACCAAAATACATACAAGGCATCACCACCTAACTAAAGTGAATTACAACATGCTCAAATGCCTATGTTAAGCATGTAACAAAATATTTAAAAGTGTATATACAACCAAGTTATCACTACATGCTCAAATATCTATTTTAAGCATGTCACAAAATATTCCAAAGTGATAATTAGTACTCAAAAGCTATATTTTTTGAGTATCAATGCAAAATACATACAAGGCATCACCACCTAACTAAAGTGAATTATAGAACATCTTCATGATCACTTGTTTCCTAGCTGAAGGTGGACACTGAACCGCTGTCGTAAGCTTGTCAATATCACCCATAAGTAAGCAATATATGTCAGGTATTCTTTCACTATCACATCCACATTCTTCAAGAATTTTCCAAAGCTCTCCACCTGATAATTGTGGCACTTGCATCCTTATGGTAGAGGCTTTTTGTAAAACCAAATTTCCTTGAATTAATGCATCGGTTCCTCTATTAATTGCATCAGTCACTGCTGATATAACCCCTGTTAAATCCTTCATACGATTGTCTTGCTCTCTTTGCCCTCTTGCTACAAGAACTATGAGCACTACGAGAATTCTCTTCTTCGGAAGATTGGCTTTGTCCATGTAAATAACCTTGCCTATCAACTTCAACAAAAGGATCAACATTGTTTGATATGATTCCACCTTGTGAAACAAGGTTGTCGATGTCATTGAAAGTCTCGGTCAGCTCTTCTTGAGAACGGCGTCTCTTTCTAAACTCATGCTTTGTTTCACCATCCTCTCCAATAGCTCTATCTACTCCATATAATATCATCATCTTTTCATAATTTGGAAAAAGATTTGTTCTCTATAGTGCTGCTTTAGGTTTAGCCTGCAAAAAAATAAAGGATTTGATCCAAAATGACAATCTTAGACATAGGAAAAAAACAGAATGTGTTCCCAAATGAAGAAACAAAGTTTTAGATTTAATGAACCCACAATACTATAAACACATAGTAGTAAGCATTGTGAGCACTACTTCTGGTAGTCATATCATCCAAAAACTTTGTTAACATCCAGATTTACCAAAGATTTCAGTGGTATAAGTTTTGACCATTGCATTATGCATAATAAATAAAAACTGAACCACAACAGAAGAAGGAACCATTGCAACAACCAATAAAAATTTCAGTTTGCAATAACAATCTTCATTGTGTAGAAACATTCATGCTTATGTCATAAACAAGTAAATTGTTTACCAAATGCACCAGAGATTACGTCAGTACAAGTTTTGACCATTGCATTATGCATGATAAATAAAAACTGAACCACAACAGAAGAAGGAACCATTGCAACAACCAATGAAAATTTCAGTTTGCAATAACAGTCTTCATTATGTAGAAACATGCATGCTTATGTCATAAGCAAGTGAATTGTTTACCAAACTATTATGCAATTCAATAGAAAAAGGTAACATGTTTACCTCAATCAATGCAGCCTAAACCTCAGGCTCAGTCTCGCCCAATTTTGTTGTTGGGTTCCAAGCAAACTCACTCAAACTTTAAATATACCACACACTTCTGAGAAGTTTTTCTTCAAAGTCTTCCATTGGTTATTTACCTTATCTTTGTCAATTTGTTGACCAAATAAACCATTTAATTTTGCCACTATATTGTCGTAACCCTTGCAAGTAAAACTGTCATTAACTTTTCGTCCCTCATTACATGCAGCCATAAAAGCATCAATAAGGGTACCATCCATATTTTTTGTCCAGTAAAATGCTTCCTTACTAAGGAGGGGTGCCATCCTATAAAATTAGACTATGATCATATAATACAATTTATAAGAATTGGAAGTTTTATATGAAAATAAAGATGAACAAGTAATAAATTAAACATAATGTCTGAAATTGAAATTCAACTGAAGTTAAACATAAAATACAACAAATTGCATGTCTAAAAATAAGCCATTCAAGTCTAAATTCAACAAAGAATACAACAAACTAAGTATACAAATGATAAATCAAACTTTAGCCCTCAACATCATCCTCAACATCATTGTCAAGAGTATGCTCATGATTATTCTGGTAATCTGTCCACATTTGAGTGGAAATATTGTCTCTAACAAGTTCACCACGAGCGGCCTCAATATTGTTACTACTTGGAGCACGATTACTGTCATTTAATCCACTTTGTCAATGAAGGTCCATATCCACCTCTCTTATAAGATCTTCATCACTGTCAACATTCATGAGGAAGTTATGAAGAATGATACATGCATAGATTATCATTTTTTGAACTTTGATTCCATATGTAGGTTCAGTTGCATTGGATATAATGGCAAATCTTTTCTTCATAACACCAAAAGCTCGTTCAATTGCATTATTGAACTTTGTATGTCACAGGTTAAATAACTCCTTATAGTTTATAGGTGGATTTCTCCTAGAATACTCTTTCAAATGATATCAAACTCCCCGATAAGGTGTTATAAGACCTCCAGTTAACATGAAACCAGCATCCACAAGGTAATATTTACCTATTAGAAATGAAGATAATTACTATAATGGGTTTACAATCCCTAATGAACGTAAACTTTATAAAATTTAGGGAAATATTTACCTTCAGGAATTTTAAGACTATCTTCCCTTGTTAATGCATTTTTTATGATCCTTGAGTCAGATGCAGTTCCTTCCCATCCAAGGAGCACATAACTGAACTTAGGTCAAATGTGCATGCTACTAACACATTCTGTGTCGGGTAGTCCTTCCTACCAAGATATCGAGGAGCCTCTACAGAAGATACTTTGACACATATATGTGTTCCATCTATAGCACCAACACAATCCTTAAAATATGGAAAGAACTTATTCTCATTTTGAATTTCAGGAGCAACTCTTGACCCATCAGGTTGTTTAACAAATTTTTCTTCTAACTCAATGATAACTATCAGAACTTTATGAAAATGATGACTAATAGTCTCACCCGAACGTCTAAACCAAAAATTTACTTCACAACTTTTCACACTGTGTGTTAATATATAAAGAGTTTTTGCAACTTGTTCTTCCACGGTTGAAAATCGTGTGGTTCACAAACCACCTTCTCTTTCTAACATACCACACAATTCTAAGAAAGCTCTAGGAGTCATTCTAATGATATTTCGATTAAATGGGCAACGAATTATTCTACTCATTATTTCATCACGCACCCTCTCTCTTTTGCCACTCAAACTATAACTTTTTTTTTTGGCAAACCTCATTGACATATAGTTGGGCAACAACACACACTATCAGAGCTACTGCTCTTTGGCACAATTCAACCCACCGCCACACCAATAACATGTATTCAAGTTCGTGGTCTATCTAACAAAGCAAAATAGCAAAATTATAGTCAGGAACCTATATACATTGGAAAAATCATTTAAAGACATAACCCATAAACGTTCTACGATTAGCATATAATAAGCACATGAGGTGTTCAACTTGAAATGGTTTGCATTTGGGAAAATTTGCAAACTATTATTTGTTTTTATTTAGATAGTGAACATGCAACATGTAGATGGTAGTATTGCATGTTGATATCAAAATTGTGCCTAACATCATTTAAAACAACAACAAAAACAGAAAGAGATAGCCTGTTTCACCTACTCTAGTTAAAAAGATGAAGAATTCAAAAGAATAGAATCACACAACAACCTGGTCAAGATTAACAAAATATCAAAACTCGATGTTACAAAATGGACAAAGCTAAAAAATCTATTTATGTATGTTCTGACTTCTAACTAGATAAAATAATCATTGAAGACAGGTATTATAGCAAAATCAAGAATCCTAAATTCTCAAAATGCAACAACTGCCTCAAATTAAAGCTAAGTGACTTGAGTCACCACATGAATCAGCCACCATTCAATACTTTATAATCCTATATACCTACTACCATTCATTCTTCACCTAAAGTCTTATACAATATGGAACTTTCATGAGCTATTTCCATGAATGAATTGATATCCAGAACAACAGCACCAAAATCACAGAAGTTCAAGCATAAGGAAGCAACTAGCATTATAAAAGAATTATTATACATATAGAAGATACAAAATTCAAGACATAAGCAATTATATGCTTCAACTTGCATGAAAATGAGTTGGGATGCTCATCGTTAAACAACCTGATTGTCCACTACTTGCCCACGTGAATGATAAAAGACATAATATTTTTGATCCAGAAAACAAATTTTCTGCTCACCTTTACTAATATAAACAAAATATCTATTGAAAGTGTTCTTTCATGAGCCTCATCTACCATCACAACACTGCAACATTTTAGAAACAAAATCAAAATTGTACTGCATCAACTGAATCAATACCCAACTCAAAAATATATGCTTACCTGTAGCTGCTAAGATCAAGTTCACCAAGAAATTCTCTTAATAGCATTCCATCTGGCATATATTTCAGAATAGTTTTCTCAAAGGTGTTGTCCTCAAAACGAATGGAGTAACCAACCTTCAAAAATTAAATCAATTGAATTATGAAAACATGAACAATGACTGAAAGACTCAACCAGGGAAAAAAGAAGACATAGACAGTTCATAATTTTTTTTTTAAAAAAATTCTTTTAGAAATGGTTGTTTTTCCCATATGACTACAAACATTACCTCCAAGACACGAGCTAGTCACAAGTAACCCCTTCAATAGCGAACATTTTATAAAAGTAATTACCAATTGTTCGAAGTGAAATTTTCTAATGATTTGGACAAGACCGATCCCTTCTATGGGTAGAGGGAGATGCTGAAATACATATGGGAGTTCAATTATTTCTCGCATGTTATCTAAATAGATGATAATACGTCTGTTGAAATCATGTGTCTTGAGAAGTCCTGCTTGTGACTGAGGAAGGATTTCATTTTCCAAAATCATCCCACAAGCACTAATGTGAGATTTGATGGGAGTCAACACTTTATAAGCAAAAGTTAAATTCCTTCTTTAAAAAACGAAAAGAAGAAAATGTATGAATCATATACCTTCTTAATTACCATTGTCATGATGCTAATTGAGCAAAGCCAGAATGCATCCAAAATCATCCATAATTGATTGTGATATTTTTTCTATATTTCCTGGAAGTTTCGATAATCTTGTAGAACAGATTAAATGAAGCAACTTTGTATTGACCTTATATTAAGTACACCAATTTTCTGGAGTTCTTTGTTTTAGAATTCCATTTTATTCATCATTGTAAACAATTAACATTTCTACATTTCTGAAGGCTAGTGTTTGCGGAGTTCATCTTGGTGGACACGATTTTTCACCCAAACAAGCTTATTGGAAAACGAAGATATCACCCACTAGTTTGAGCAAGCATCATCATGTTTTGAATTATTTGATTTTTGAAGTTTGACTGTATTAATAGAAACTAATTACCTCAAGTGGTTTATTCAATGCATTATGATTATTTAGGGTGTATTTAGACTGAAATGTGACCTTGGGAAATTAGGATTTAGTGAGAGACATCCAAGCATAGAATCAACACGCAAGTATAATGAACAAATGCCAAAAAAAAAAACAGAGAGGTCATCAAACCTGGAATTGCAACAACTCGCCACCTTGAACGGCAACCAAGGACCAGATACGGCGGGCCAGGAACTGCAACAACTCGCCGCCTTGAACGGACCGCAAAGTCCCACCACGTACCACAAACACCGGCCCAAGCACTAGAACAAATGGTCGCCAGGAAAGGATCGGAATTGCCAACCCAGCAACGTCGACCACAGAGCAGAGTAATGGAAGCTGCACACAGAGCTGCAAGACCAAAAGCTACCAATCAGCAGAGTAGAAGCAAAGTAATGAGTTGAAGAACTTTTGTATTTTAGTAGGGGGTATTATTGGAATCTCACATTATTCCCTCCAAAAACGAGCAATTTCAAGCAGCCCAAAAGCAATGGAGGGAAGGGCATTAAACCGAAAATTTTTGCTTTCCTCCCCCATCAAAATTCAAACCAAATGATGAACTAAGGCTCCCTCCCACCCTCTCCCCTCAAACCAAACACAGCCTCAATCTCTTTTGAGTGACAAAACCGTCAATTGTGGTTCCCAACATATTTTACACAAAGCTATGTTTTTTATCTGACAATAACTTATTCAATTACACATCATCCTTGCCAAAGAAGAGTTTTCTTATTTTTTGTGGGGATGGTTTGAAAAATGGTGCAACAACCATTCCAATGAGTCAAGCAAGTATTCAGAAGCAGAAGGCCTCTTTAGCTTCTTATTATACCATAATAGTGTACCACAATATTGGGCCCTCACAAATGTTTATAGTAATCCATGAGTGTCTTCCATTGTGACATCCGTGTCATTTGAATTCTCTTGTGCTTCATTATCATTTTGCAACATTATACAATTACAATTTCAAAGGTGTTATACAATTGAAGAAAATAATGGAATATTTTCATACTGATTTACCACCCTTAACGGTTATTGGTGATGAAATGGGGCGCAAATTTAAAGAAACCATTAGTCTCCTTCCATTCCTAACGTGAAACTGATAAGGCAACGTAATTATCAGAGCTCTAATTAATTATTATTGCATTTTCGATTATTATTGAATGCCCTCTCTAATTATGTGTATTTAACAATTTATATTGTCATAAATATATGGAATTATTTCATTTATTAAATAATATTATTTTTATTAATTAGAAATTACTCCTCTACTCTTATTTATAAAACATTTCCAGTGTATTTCACAACTCAGAAAAATTTTAAACTTCATTAAGCCTGAAGTCAATAGCTTTCTAATTTTATTCATATTAATAATATGCACAACAATAAAATTATATCTCCAAGTGTGTTGCCTGACAAGATGTACTGTACGGTATTATTCGGGAGATTTCTTTTGATTTAGTGTCTATATTCTTCAGGAGTCAGCAAAAATTTAGTATTTATGCATGGTTTCTTATTTATGCAAATAAGCATGTCGTAGTCCAATCAAATTCCAATTCCAATTAAATGAAATAGGTTTCAGTTTATTTCATCTAACGCATATGGTTTCATTTTGTTTCCTTATGTTTGTATGTTAATAGAGAAATAATGGTATTATAACTTATTATTAAAGTACTTCCTGTTACTTTCATAATCAATGCACACATTATTTCATCTTTTTAAATGCCTCACCTCTTAAATAAATACATTCTCAATTTCAATTCAAATTGCGTTTTTTTTTCCTGAAACTCAAAGAAGTAATTAGTTAGATAAAGATGGATAAGAAGATGGAGAGTAAATTGTATGGGAAAGTGAGCATTGCAGAAAAATGAAGAGCAAAATTTTTTGAAACATGTAGCTCATTTTTTCGCTGACACACTTTTGAGACAATAGAGTAATAGTTTCTCACTTGGTGTTTGGGGCAGTGCAGTGCCCAATTTCCAGAGTTTACTTGTGTCCGTAACGTCACATTTGCAATCTAATGATAACATAATAACATTCAACAACCCCAAATTAAGAGTGCTATCTGCAGATTTGTGGCGAAATTAATTGATCGTTAATTAATGATTAATAACGGATCTGCATATTTGTGCGAAAATTATTTGATTGTTAATAAATGGTTAATAACGGATTTGCAGATTCAGCCAAATTAAGAAAAGAATAGACAATGGTCCTCATGGAATTCACCGTAATGGAATTTTCTAAATAAGTGCCTTTCTGTCCTCTAAATAAACACGGCTTCTGATTATTACGGTCAATCAATGTTTTTTTGCAGAAAAAATGTCAAGTTGATGACTTCAACTCAGCAGATTTTTACTTTGACGCTTCTGCTCATCAAGAGAAAGGTAAAATGAACAAGAAAGATGAACAATAAAAATTATGGCATTTAAGTTTGGAAAGTTATTCTTCTTTAACGTACAGCATATGACATTATATATAGCATATCATTTTACTTGTTTATTTGAACAATTGAAAGTTGTATTTCCCAACAGTATCATTTTATATATTACTTTAAACACATGGGGATCCTCTTTTGGCCATGTCCTGACTCCTGAGTAAGCATGAGTCCATCACTTTAATTTTTACGTAATTTCTCTCGTGTTATAATATTCGATATTGAAATAGCTTACTCGTGTATATGTATTTTTGTGTGTGTGTGTGTGTGGTTCTGAACGTTGCAATCAAAGCACTGGGGTGTTTCAATAAATGTCATGTTCATGACTTGAGCTCAGGAGATTCCAAGGACCTGAAGCCGCTTCGTAACTAGTAGAAATGCTTGATTACCACTAAGAGATTTTTGCTTAATATATACAGCTGATAGAAAATGACTAATTATTTTATCATTCTGAGTCATAGTTACTTATATACACGATTGCTTCTTCTGGTTGGACTAGATTGTCTCCTTTGAAGTATAGATCTCCACTAAGAGAGCTTTCATCGGGATCAAGACACTCGGACCTTTTGCCAATAACTTGTCTCAGTATGCTTAAGCCATCTACTCTTTCTTCAATTAATTTCTTTTGTAAATTGTGATAAATTTGATGTTGTCAGAGCTTTATATATGAGTTGATGCATTGCTTGATACTGGGTTCTGCAGGAAAAAATAAATAGAAGGGAAAATGACACAAGAGTCCTAATTAAAAGAAATAATATCATAAAATTTGTAACGGCCCCACATAGACAACCGCCCGAGTCCACACAGGTGGCCACACAGACCCCTGGTAGATACTGTCCCCTCCTCCGCACCACACAGGTGCTTGGGGATTTATCCAACCATAAAGGAAGGATTTCGCCTCCCTAAGAACTCGAACTTTGGGCCTAAGGATAAGTCCAAATTTTACTCACCAAGAATGTGTTGTAATTATTTAAGATATTTAATAAAATGGTGAATATTCATGAATTTGAAATTTAAGAGTTTGTAGATATTCATATTCATGAGAATTGGGCTAGACTAATTATGAAATAATTTGGATAATTTAAAAAGCCCAATATTAAGGCCCAAAATTGGGGAAATAATAGAGAATGATATTTAATCCAATAATAAATGGAAATTGGCAAAATAAAAAGGAGAAATGAAATTAAATTGAAAAGGTAATGGTAAAATCGTGATTTTATCAATTTAGCACAAAATAAATTATTGTCTAATTAATTGAAGTTCAATTCAATTAATTAAGGAAAATAATGGGAAAATATATATTTGGGATATTTTGGTCAAATAAATATTGAAAATTGAAAGCTGAACAATGCTTCCAGTGAAATTGCCTGTGAGGCAGTGAGGTTGTCATGTGGTTTCGGATAATCAAATGATGACAAAAAATTATGCAATTTTACAAGGTGAAAGTAAACATCCTAAATTTAATTTTATATGTAATGCTTAATTTTAAAATCTGTATGCAAAAGAGTTATGAATTTTTTAAATTTGTTTAGAAAAACTGTTGATTTTTTGGAACAACATCCAAAGAATTTAATTCTAGGAATTTTGTGCTTCCAATTGGTAAAGGGTTATATTTTTCCTTGAAGCTAGACTCAATGAGAGTTCTATATCCTTTGGAATCACTCCAACACGATATCTACAAATTTAGTTATGATTTTTCAAATTTTGGACAGAAAATATGTCAGAATTTCGAATAATCCAAAAATGAAGGGGAAATTATGAAATAATTATAATATATTATAAAAACATCATCCTCTTCCTCCGTCAGCCAAAACTGACGCCCTTGAGCTGAAAAAGGAGAGAGAAAGCTTAAGAGAATTCTAGAGAGAGAAGAAGAAGAAAACTCACAAAGTAGATTGATTTCTTCGGTGAATTGGTTCTTGACGTGTGTAATAATTCTTCTAAGCTTCTTCTTTATGTGATTTAAGGTATTTGAAACAAACATTTGGAGTTTTTGGGAGAAAGGGATTTTGGCCAGAAGGAAGAGCCAGAAAGAAGAAGAGATAACTTCCTAAACTTCAAATATTGGTTTTTCTGGTTGCTGTGAGCAATTTAATCGGTGAATTTCAAATACCTTAGGTAACCTCCTAAGGTATTTGAAACAAAAATTTGAAGTTTTTGGGAGAAAGGGATCTTGGCCAAGAAGGAAGAGCCAAAAGGAAGAAGAGGTAACTTCCTAAACTTCAAATATTGGTTGTTCTGGCTACTGTGAGCAATTTAATTGGTGAATTTTTGCTGGATTTTCCCTAATTATAAATTTGGGAAAAGTTGTGTCCTAAATGTTATGTTGTTCAAATTGAGTCTAAATGGTGGTTTTAATATAATTAAATAGTTAATAAGGTGGTTAGGAGTATAAAGGAGCAAGTTTGCGAAGTTAGAATTGGAAGACTTCAATTTTTCTTGAAGAATTTTAGGTTTTAGCCAGTGCTGTTTAGAGGGGTTGGAGTTGGATTTTTGATAATCTGATGGTTTCATTATGTTCAGGATGGAAATATAGGTGGGGTTATAGTTGAACACTTTTCCAGAAAACCCTAAAAAACATAATTACTAAAACGCCCCTGAAACCCTGAAACAGAGGCTGTTAAGGGCATTTTGATCTATTGATAGTGAATTTGGTAATTCTGAGTTCAGAAATGGATTCCTTGAGTGAATATATGTTCGAATACCCTAGGTTAAAATTTCGAGAAAAGTACGTCGGGTCAGGTACAGCGGGGCTAAGCCAGGTCCTGTGGGGTATTTTGGTAAATTTTTACAATAGACTCATATAACCACTAAAAATACTATGGAAGTGCTTAGAATGGTACATGAATGGGTTTGAACCTAATTCTTGTACATTTGACATTTTATTACCAAAATGAGAGCCAAGTCGTTGGCAAGCAAATCGAGGCACGAGTTTCAAGGCAAAACGGCTAAGGTAGTAACTATAATCTCTAATACACTATGTGACTGTTGATATGATGTATGTTATTGTATTCTATGATATGAACACGGTGCCTGAGGTATGTTACCTAGATGTGGTTAGGTACCCAGCTGAGGTACGCCTGGGGTACATTGCCTGGCGTTGGTTAAGGGCCCAGCTGAGGTACAAGTAGGGGATCTAAACAACGGTTTGGCCCTGAGCTTTGTGTACACACACATATTGTTTTGAATTGTCATTTAACATTATATGGTGTATTATATATTTAATTCTCGCATTTTATATGTTTGGTTTTATGTTACTACTAGGATTCTTCAAAATCTCATTTTTTTTTTCAAAAATGATAATGTGCTAGCGGGAACCAGCGGATCTAAAAGCAAGTGGTGGACATGGAGAAATGAGGGTACGGATCCCGAGACAAAGGTAGGGGTTATATGTAGTTTATTTTTGGATATTTTGGGGGGAAAACCGAGAATGTAATCAATACATTGTATTAATATATCAATATATTTACACTATTCTTGTGTTGCTCACTCAACTGTGCGCAAACATTCTAAAAAATGTGAAAATAAGATAAGGGTATGATAAAATTTCCATAGCTTGTCAATAATAAGAGAAAGAGCAACCATTGACAAGTGGAGAAGCTACCGTTACCAAGTTTTAGGACTTTTCTAATATTATTTTCTTTAATTGAGACCTTCATGTCATTTTTCCTAAATAGAATCCCCTTGCTCAAACTAAATGTAATAATCTTATATAGATTCAACACACAACATACATTTACTTAATCTTCAAAAAACTTCAAAACTTTTACCAAAACCATCTAAACTTATATGTGATAGTATAAATACCTTATAATAAATGACATAGTCTGTAACCCCCTGCCTTAATTACTGTAATTAATATTCGATAATGCATAATAAAAAGGGGTTTGAGACCGTCGGATAGTTCAAAACATATTAAATTACCTACCAAGCAGTAGGACCTTACAAAATTTTTAAAACTTCTTTCCTACCCGGGTCTCGTTTTCAATTACCGAATATAATCACCTGTGCAGTTAATTTACATTCACCTATATCAGAGTTCGTAATTTAAACCCCGGCAACCCCCGGGTTCATCTATATATATATATAGAGTTTCAAATTTCACGTAGGGGATTACAAGCCAAAATATCCACACCGTTTACATCTCAAAATGTAGTACAATAATCCCTATCCAAAATGATTAACCAACAAAAGCCATCCTAATGTCCCTAGGAAGCTCTAACCGCTCCGGGTCACACGCTTCTCCTTAGAGCCAGTCGCCCTGTCTGAAAGGTTAGTTCAAAGGAAAGAATGAGATTCAAAAGAATCCCAGTAGTAACTAAACATTTATACCACACATAAGCACATAACATGTAAGCAAATCATCATGCAGCAGCAGCACAGATCACACTCCACCCTCATCCCCTTTCTCCGCCGGGAAGGCACACAGCCCTAACCCGAACCGTTGTTAGCTACTCAGGGACTATTGGCGTGGCAGTGCATAAACATAGCCTTATAGCTCATACAGCTATCCGGCTCTCACAAATGGCCCGTCGGCCTCACATATAGCCTTTCGGCTCACATATCACATATATGACACTTCATCCTCATCCCCTTTCTCCGCCGGGAAGGCACACTGCCTAAACCCGAACCGTTGTTAGCTACTCAGGGACTATTGGAATGACAGTGCTAACACAAATCCACAAAGGTCGCAGCATACAAATCCATTTCCAATCGACGATAAAACACACATGCAATGCATCATATTTGGTACAAAAGAAAAGTCACTACCTGATCCCTTCCTGATGTCTCTGGGCACAGCAGGCTCACGAGGATAGCAGATGTCAAATCCTATAATCAAATAGGGACATTTGGTTAATTTCCTTTTCCAAGTTCTTAATTCAATAACACTCTAAGTTGGTATTCATTTGGACTCTTTAGATGGCCATTAAATGCCTAAACATATGCCTAAAGGGTTGGGTTAACTATCCCCAAAGATCCCCCTTTAGAAGGCTAACTTCTGCTTTTTGGTCTCTTTACTCGAGCACAGAAGGCCGTGCTCGAGCATGACCCCCCGCTCTCACTCGAGCACACATGCGAGTGACCTCCAGCGAGTGCTTGCCCGAGAGCAACTCCCGCGACAAACCTACACTCTCACTCGAGCACAAGAAGCTGTGCTCGAGCAGAGACCTCGCCAGCACCCGAGCACCACGGAAGTGAGGCTTGCGAGTGACGACCCGAGAGCATCTCTCAACATCTTCCTCCACATTTACTCGAGCACAAACACCTGTGCTCGAGCACAGATCCTCAATGCTCGCGAGCACAAGGAAGTGCGGTCCCGCGAGTGTCCACCCGAGAGCAACTCCACTCTCAGGCAACAGATTCACTCGAGCACAACTCCAGTGCTCGAGTGATCTCCCAATGCTTGCTCCCAATACTCGCGAGTGCCAGCGCACTCTTGGCAACCACCCACGAGTGATCACCCGAGACGCTCACCCCCAGTGATTTCAGGCACCCTCACTCGAGCACAACATGCTCACTCGCGAGCACATTCATCCTGTGCTCGAGTGAGTTCTTCCCTCACTCGAGAAAACACATCAGATACCCAGAACGCAGCATCTGAGTTGATTTACCAGAATTCACCAAATGAATTCCAATGGTCCTATAACTCATACCATTACTCATTCTCATCCAAAACTTCACCATAAACCCATTGGCAACCACAAACAACCCAAATTTCCACTCAACAACACATTCTCGCTCTAAATCATCAAATCACTCAAAACCTCCTTCTACACATTTCCCTTATTCAACTTCAAATCAAATTCTAATCACTCCCAAATGTCAAAACTGACCAAATGAACAGTGACCCACTAATCCAAGCCTACCCTTTAATTAACATCATGATTAGGTCAAATTTCCAGAATTCTCATTGATTAGGTAAACATCTTGACATATATATCAAAATGCATCACAAACCTACCTCTTTAGCTTGCTGAAATCAACAACTTGATTCCACCAACTTTCAGATTTGTCCCACAATCAAACACCACCAATGGAAATTCTGAAATCATAGAAACCAAGCTCTCAACCTCTTGGTCAACATTAATGAAAGGTAGCTAAGCATATAGGATCATTTACCCTGACCAATTTCAAGCCCTTACTTTCTCTTTCTTGCTTACACCGCCGGAAATGGAGGAAAGGGAGAGAGAATAGTGATGATCACTTCTCTTGGTCCAATACACACACATGGCCGACTTTGAGAGTGGGAGGGAAGAGAAAATGGTTTGACTTTTGGACTTCAATCCCATGGCTCTCCTCTTGCCACTTGGCAAAATCTCATTCTTCCTCCTATGAGTTTATATAAACTCCTCCACACAAGATTCCACCCCTTGATCTTCCAATCTCAACCCTTGATCTTGATTACCAAAGGGTTTTCTCATCAATAACTAACCAGACAGTTGGTAAATTTACCGTTTTACCCCTGTTTAGCACAATACTTATTAACTCATGAATAATGATCTTATTATCACATTACACAATATAAACTTCAAATATGATTAATTAACATTAATTACATCATTTGAAGTCATAATTCCTTGATTAAAATCCAGGATGTTACATAGTCCTCCAAAACCAAATATTGAATATATTATCAAATAATGCACATCAGTCCGTGCAACGCACGCGGGAGAATACCTAGTTTTTCTTTAAAATATGAAATGGAAGAAACAAGGAAATCAACAAATGGAATAAGCAATCCCTCATAACAATGGCGCAAGCAATCTTCACTTAAAATAATTATGGAAAATTTAATCATGCTAGTTCCAAAATGACTCTAAGGGCTACCTCTTAGATTAGGGGTAATATGGATTGATTAATACCAAGCCACCTTATATATTAATCTCTCTAAATTAGGTTGATTAAGGACTCTAGAAATTAAATGAACTTAACAATCATATTTAGCTTTTGATCCAATAATCGAGCCACCTCGCATTACCACTTGATTTTCTCATTAATCTTAATTTAACAATGGCCACCCATATGAAAAATCAAGATTAATTATGCTAAAACCCAATACAAATATAATTAATAAATTCACGTTCTATTAACCAATGCAAACACAAGACACCATTGATCCACTAACCAAGCCACCTTGAAATTATCACAAAATGTTCACAAAATCATCAATTCAATGACTAACCAGCACAAAGAAATGATAATTAAGCTAATTAAACAAGTGTCAAATATGTAACAAAGGTCCAAGCTATATCCAATTCTCTAAATACATCTAAATAAATCAATTCAGCATTATAAAATTCATCCTAAGACCTAGAAATCACAATTACAATATAGAATTAGAGAATTAGAAGAGCAAAAACTCCCTTATTGAAACTCCAAGTTCATGTCATTACCTCTTGCTACAAGGGATTAAGAATTCAGCCACTAATACCCATAGAACCAACCACAAAAGACAACACAGTCAGCCTCTGAATGAAGCACCCAGCCATGAAATCACCAATTAAATAACAGGTTAATATTGAAGAATTAAGTGCTGGTTGGTGATGATAGAAAATGAACAAAGCACGCCACAACAATGTTTGGGTTGAAAAGCATAGAGAAAACCAAGGTGGAGGCGATAAAGGTGGTGGACGACGATAATGGGGTGGTGTTGGAATGGAGAGGAAGGTGATGAGAGGCGGTGATGAAGTGTTTAAGGTCACCGCTTGAACTCCCTCAGCTCTCTCTGATTCACTTTCCCAGCTGCTCTTTCTTTCTGCGGCAGCTCCCTCTGGTTCTGGGATAGTAGACTCGCCGGCCGGTGTGGTGGTGGTGGGCAGTGCCGCCGGCAAGAGAGGAAGAAGAAGGTGAAGGTAATGAATGTGGAGATCGAAGCTCCTCTTTTGAAATCTTGCAACGCCTCTGTTCTATTCTGAAACTACGGTCCTCTATTCTAGTTCACAGCAGTTTTTGTAGTGGTGGGGATGGAATGGTAGTGGCCGGCGATAATGAATGAAGAGGCAACGGTCGCCGGTGACGGAGAAGACCGAAGGTGGAGATGGAAGAGGATTAAAGAGCTAAGGTCTCAAGGCCTATGCGGCGCTGTGTCTCTAAAAATAGTCGCAGCTCTTTGCAATTAAATCTGAATACTGATTAAAGGGCTGACTAAGGGTTATCAAAACGCAGCAGTTTTACGAAGACGATTTTGTCAGTTTTGAAATTTGTGGTACCAAAATGTCATTCTCAAATTCGAGCCCCAAAACTGCCATTTTCAATTTTAATCCAAATTTTCAATTAAAAACAATTTAACCAACATCAAATGCTCTCAAGAAATCAATTATTAAGAGTAATTACAATTATTTTGACAATTTTACTCTTTTAAGTCATAATTTAATATACTTACTCTTAATCTCAATCAAGCATAAATAAGACATTTTAAGCTAAATTATTATGACAAAATCTCCAAATAAAATATAAAAATATATAATAAAATTAGGGATTTGTCAGTCCTGCATTAACCTACACAGCCGCCAGAAGATGATGAAATTGAAATATACTTAATTACGTGACATTATTCGTTTCAAGAAATTTAATAATTATTTTAGAGAGAATATAATGATAGTTAGAGACCACGAAGCAATTCTAAATACAAAAGGAGACAGAATAGTTATTTAGATCATCATTTAAATTCTAGAATAAAACAAAATTATAATTTCATTTGTTACAAAAATATGATTTTTATTTGAGGTTGAGGTAAGTGGGGACAGGGAAAAGGATACTCTCAGAGTCCTTTTTCTCATTTTCTTTTCAGAATCCCATCTTCACTTTCAGATAAAAAAATGAATGGTTGAAATTTAATGTTTTCTAAAACAATTATTATAGTATTTTATAATTTAATTTTATAAAAAAAATTTTATGTCGCAATTATGAATTGTGTATATCAGTTTTTAATAATTTAAATTATTTATTTATGTTTGAAATAATAGTTTTATAAAATATGAAATGTGAACTATCTAATTTTTAAATCTAGGGGTTGAGATGAGATTCTGAGAAGAAAATAAGATAAATGATTTTGAGAGAACCCAAACTTGTGGGGACAGATAGGCTAGGATTAGATAAATATAAAAGAAAATTCTGGGATTAAACCAAACTTTGCTTTGTTGTCATTGGACGAGCAGGGCCCATGAGAAAATTCTAGGTTAAGTCATTTATGGAGGACAAGATGAAAAACGCCACCAATGCAACCAACACAATGCACTTCATCCTAATGGATAATGAGGTACGGTGACTCAAAAGAGACAAAATAATACTTCAATAACATATTATATAACACTCACCAAACACAATTCGCACAACTGCCTAACTAAGCAACTGATTAGCTATGTCTATAGTTGACCAAGATCCACGCAATACTAGTCGACCATGCAGCATTCAGCAAGTTCAAAATGATCATAAAGGAAGGGTGGTCTTACTACTTCAAAAACTTCATCGTCGTTGAAAAGGATATGCCCCTCTAAGTATTCGATCATCCATATGCCATCGTATTTGTAAAAGAAACATACATTCTCTTATATGAAGGAGATGACATACCAGTAAATGTATATGAAAGCTTGCCACAATACAGAATTGTGAAGGAGAAAACGACATTGCCGTACTTAAGAGGTCACGCCCATTCTTACCTCACCCATACTTTCCCAATTCAAATAACTCTAGCTAACAAATCTAATACAATAACCGTCGAAATGTACCCGTAGATATTGTTTGGTTGGCTAGGAACCTGGTACGGCACAAACTATGCACCGATGCAATAGCCACAAGCAACTACAAGTCAAGGATGCACATCACATTGATAAATGATAGGTGAGGCAAAGTATATCATTTACCGTTTATATATTGAGATAAAAACAAAAACATACAAATGACAGAAGGAACAAAAATGTTGGGGGAAATCAGGTGAAGTGTATACTTAAAGATGAGGTCGCGGATAAAGCAAACAAGAAATATAATATACCGCAAAGGAGGGTGTCGCTAATGCTCATTCAGTTTTGCATCATCAAGAGACAAAGAGGTAACCCTACAACAAGATACACAAATACAAACACAACACCACAAAGTACACCGAAGCACATCCACTAATCACATGCTCTTGTAATTGTAATAGGATCAATACGTGTTCATAGCTGCTCTAATGTCATGAAGATCACACTGGATCTGTGCCTTCCCTAAGAGAGCCGGTACCATTATATGCTAGGGAAGGACACCAAGGAGGTGCCGGTAGATGAATCATCGGCATGATCAAGACTACAAAACCATTGCAAGTGCATGCAAGAAAAAACAGGAGATCATCAAAATACAAAAATAGTGGCAATTAGGGGTGTTCGGGATCAGGACGGGATCGGGAAATGCCATTCCCGATCCCAATCCCGAAAAGGGTTCGGGAATGATTTTCATTCCCGATCCCGAAAATTTCCCGATCCCGAAGATCGGGAAATTTCGGGATCGGGATCGGGAATTTCCCGATCCCGAATTTTCTTTTTTCTTTTTAAAAAAATATCTATATTGATTTTTTTTTATTTCCTTTAGTCTAATATAAATATATAATTTGTCTAATATCATATTGTATTAAATAAGTTTAATATAAATATATAATTAGTCCAATACATGCTTAAAGTTGTCGATTCAGCTGTAAAAAGAATAAAGACAAGAACAAAAAATTAGAATTATTTAATAAATAATAAATGAAATTAACTAACTAAACTAAAAGAATAGATATTATCTTAAGGGTGTTAGGGATTTTCTCATTTTATTTTATATTTGGTCTTATTTTATTTAATATTTTTAAAAAATATATATGTGTATATATATATTTTCGAGATCGGGAAAAAGTCGGGATCGGGAAGTCTCATTCCCGATCCCAATCCCGATCCCGAAATCACATTCCCGATGCCGAAATTTTCGGGACAGGATTTTCCCGTCCCGGTTTGCTCGGGATCGGGACGGGAAGGTCGGGACGGGAAATTGTTGAACACCCCTAGTGGCAATAGCAAGAGATAGAAACTGCATGCACAATATGTAAATTTGTCATGTAAATTGAAATGATATGATGAAATAAAGGATAACAGACTGTTTTCCTCATTACATCCAATGAAATCTGGATGACCTTCACTCTTCTTTTAAAAAAAAGGACCAAAAAAGAAAAATAAATTTACATAACAAGAAAACCCAAACACAACAACAACCAAAGAACACATTTCCCCATCACAAATACGTGGAATTAGGGCTCATTTTATAAATAATCATAAATGCATAAATTGCCTATTGAAAGCTACTATGGAAAACATTGCTCACCTGTCGAGTAGCATCCTTCCCTCAGGGATTTCGGGATTGAATAAAATTGTTGTAGCTTCCAGAGCTTTAGTAATGTAGCCATATGCTGTCAAGTGTTTAATATTGTCACATAAAAGGGATCACATGCTTAGTATTTTAAGGATTGTACAATTATTTACCTTTATTTTTGTTTAGCTTCGCCAACCTGGTAACAACTACAATTGGTGGCTCCATTTTAGCATGCTTATTGTTAAATGTTTGTGTCGCACAGTTCTCAAATAGTACTACATTGATTGTAACATTACTGCACAACAATTATACCAGTAAACCTAATTATTGAGTATTCTACACAATATAATAATAGTGGCGTATTAAATGGAGAAAACATTACTCTTTATCTACAAGGGTGAGATTAAGTCGTTTAAAGGTCCCAGATCTTCTCTGTTGATCTTCCAATTCTCCAAAAGCTTGAAGGAACCCAATGACATATGAAAAGAGGTTTGCCTTGATGTTTAAGCTCACGACCACAACAAACGAACATGACAATGACCTTTTAGAAATATAAGTTGCTAAGAACATCTTACAACAAAGCACTAATCAATTAGTTCTTCATTATCTGCGGTGTAATATGCAATGTTTTTAATAGGAACAAAGTTGTATTTTTCCATTGGGATTTGCAAATCTGATTCTTAGAAAAATGTCTTTTTATGAAACCGGATTCTCCATGAATGTGAAGTCACTTTATATTGGTCATTGTTGTCTAAAGCCTCAAAGTTTTGGAAATGATCAACATCACCCTCTTTAAGCTCCTTCATGAAATGCTCTCTCAGTTACTTTTGAGTGACAAAATCTTCAATTGTGGTACCCTGCATTTATTTCATTAAAAAATGCAAGTGTCATTATAGAAATTAGTGTATAATTAGCGATATTTCATGAATGTCAAACCTGTTCATCCACCAAAATTATGGCCACCTTCCAAGCATCATAGGGTGGACTACTTTTTCTCCCAACCAGCTTCCTAAGAACACGTGCAACGATAACCCAGGTATCTTTACTATCATTCATTTGACAAATCAATTCTCGCTGCATAGTTGACATTTTGGGAGGTTAAAATAGTTCTTTAGTGTGTAGACGCCAAATGTGGTTGGCAATGTGTAGCAAGGTTACTACAAGCTTTCTTAAGATATATTAGATGTATGATTTTATTTTTTATTTATTATAATGTAAACCTTGCTCTAATTAGGTAATAAAATATATATTAAATAGGAAAAAAGACCAAAAAATACTATCAAAATTAGTTAAAAAAATAAGTATATTAAATTTCAATAATTCTAAAGATACTGATTTTGAATTTGAAATTTTACAAAATTTAAGAAATTACCTTATCCCTATTTTTTTTTAATAAAAACCTTCAAACCCCTTTGCCAGCTATCGAAGCTCTAGCACCGGTGATCGGTAGCGGTCCGAAATTTCGATGACCTTGCCGACGACTAGCCATTGGAGTTTTAGCGCTCTAATATTTTTTTTAAATTTCTCAAACAAAAGTTGTCAATGTAAATACTTGAGTTATTAATGGGAATACTAAAGTTATAAATTACGGCCTAATATATTTTTTTAAAACAAGTGTATGTTATTTCTTCTGTAAAAATATGTGACTAACAAGTTATCTTGGTTCTAATACGTGTTCCTTACTTGTTCTCTTGTATTTTGATGTATTTTGAATAATTGATGGTAATTTATATAAATTTTGACCTGTTTAAGGAGGCCTGTTTTCGGCCTATGGCCTGTTAGCCTGTTTTGTAGTGTGGCCGGTAGGCCTGTTGGTTTGCTTAAAAAATTTTAAAAATTCAGGCCTCCCTAACAGGCTTTAGGCCAGGTCAGGCTTGTGTAAAGGCCAGCCTAGGCCTAAAATTTCTATAGGCCTGGCCTGTTAAAGCACAAACTGGCCTGAGCCTGGTCTATTTCCACCCCTACAAACCAGACACACCCCTGTGCAACTCTTGAAATAAGAAAAAATTAGTTAGCATCTGAAACCATTATCACAAAATGTCCATGTATAAAAATAACTTAATTTAATATTATCATTATTCATGATCACAAAACCAAAAAAGTACTCAAAGAAATAGTGATAGGAAGGGGTTGAAACTTGAAGCTTGAAACTTGAAACACCAGACGGTTGTTATATGGTCCACGTTGCATCTCTACCCTTCTCTGCAAAGCAACCTTAATTATGGTAGTAAACTGTACTCATTGCATTTTTCACCCTATTCACGGGGTTCCAACTTCAATAATTTTGTAGCACCATTCAATATAAAATCTAACTCTTATTATTAACTATACTACAAATTAGCCACACTGTTGAGTGGTAATCATGTGTGAATAATTTGACATACACAAAGTTTATGTGTGAGGAGGCATTTAGGCAAATGTGGGAAATCGGGCCGAGCCCGTAAAGAGCCGAATTTATGATTTAAAGCCTCCAAAAAGAGTTGGGCTGAAAAGGACCAGTTATGGAGGGTCGCAGGCTTAAAAGGGTCAGCCTATTTAAGCCCCATTTATTTATTTATTTATTTTAAAATAAAGCTAACACCTAGATATTTTTGCCCCTACAACTAAAGAGGGGCCTACTTATAGTGAAACATAATCAAATGTCATTGATGACGTTGATAGTGATGATGGTCATGGAGAAGAAAATGACAATGTTATTCATATTATTTAGTGTTTAGTTTATGATTATGACTTTACCTAGTTATTTATTTGATTATGGCTGTAGACTTGTGGTTGTGGTTGACTGGTTGACAGTTGTGGACATTAGTTTTAGTTTGAACTTGTTGAGCATAGGCCTTAGT
This sequence comes from Inga laurina, assembly GCA_963855925.1. Lineage (NCBI taxonomy): Eukaryota > Viridiplantae > Streptophyta > Magnoliopsida > Fabales > Fabaceae > Inga > Inga laurina. Next base: position 3,451,161 of record OY979710.1, read on the forward strand.
GTTTGTGCTTTGTTAAACATGAATAATGTTTAATGTTTAACTTAGTTTTGATAATATTTATGTGTATGCCTGAGCCCATGACAGGTAGCCTGTTTTCCTAGTACTGCATTTAGGAATGCTCATCTACACATACGTTTGTTTGTGTTCATAAATCAAGCATTTGGGTGCATGTGAATAATTTTTAGATAAAATAGTTGAAAAGTTCTTGTTTGACAACTTGAGTGGCTAGAAAGATTTAAATTCAAATATTAGTATTTTTTTTGTGCATAAAAATATATCAGTTCCTCCTAATTAATAAATTTTTTAAATAGAAACCCTTTACTAATTTTTGAGGCAGGGTAACATTCAATTATTTGTTTTAAAATAATGGACTTTAAGATGAATTTGCGTCATTATACAATTGTGAGTAGAGTTGGATGCATGTGGAAGGGAGGGAATAAATAAACAAATAACTAATCGCACAAGTTTATATATATAATGAGAGGCTAAAGTAAAGCCTAAAACCAGGGTTCTCAGACCCGGACTGGACCGGCCGGTCCAACCCGAAACCCGCCGAACTGGTCAGTAGACTGGTCCGGTCCGGGTCCCAATTTAAAAAAAATGTAACTTTTTCCTTTAGAATTTCATACTATAAGCCTAAAATCTTCAATTACTCACCGGTTTAGTCCCGGTTTAGCTCCGATTTGGCCCCAGTTTGACCCACTGACCCTTAACCTAGTACCCCAACCAGTTCAATACCCGGTCCGGGTTTTAATACCTTGCCTAAAACAGACCCATCAGGTTGTCAAAAAGACCATAACAAAAACCATATGTAATTAAGACTTTGCATTTGATCCATTATAGCCCTTGAGTGTGAATTCATATTGTTGGACTTTGGGTCCAAGTCCGCCCTTGATGGGCTGGACTATTTGATTAGGATATAAGTAGCCTAATCAAATAAGAATAAAATCAGCATTAATTACAGATTGAGGAATAATTCAGAAATAATTATGGATTTGTTAAATGAGGAATAAATCACCATAATTAGGGAATTAATTGAGAATCAATTAATTGCTGTCTTGGAGGGCAAGAAGGAGTGCACACGTTATAAATAGGGTGTGCCTCCTCAATTGTAATTCACCCGGATCCGAACATGGATTCGCCCAGGTATGCCTAATCTCTTTTCCTTTTAGTTATATTTTTCCTACATTGGCATCAGAGCATTGTTGATCCATGAGGATGTGATTTATTCTTTGTGAATAATTAATTGATATAATTTATTTATATCTCCATCACAATTCTATTTCCGCTGTGCAAAATATATGATGAAAGAATATATACTTATTTTTGTGTTATCTCATTCGCATATGAATATATTTTTGAATATGATTGCTCTCATATGACTTTCGCATATACCTGGACATGGACGTGCTGAAATTTATCTAAGTAATTGAACTTGATATATTCATGCAACAAGAGATGCATTTTTTCCTTCTTCTCTGTCTCATGTTTTTTTCGCATATGTATATATATACTTTGCATGCCAACTGTTTCGTTCTCTTATATATATACATATTCGTTCTCTTCTCCTCATCTCTTCGATCTTATTAAAGGTGAGTCTTTTGAAACCTATGTGGATTCAAAAATGAAAAGCCTTAACTCCTCAAAGGTTAGAAGAGCCTTTGAAACCCAGAGGACGCACATCCACGTCGGTTTACGCAGTGCTGTCAATGTCGAGGAAAAATTGGGTGTTTGAAATTGGGTGTTTTTGCCCCAAATGAAGCCACGGATGTGTAGATCTCGAAGAGAAGATCCCAATGATGCTTAGAACGAGTCAAACAGAGTCCGGATGAGGGAGAAACAAAGGAAAGAAGTTGGTGGGTCGTTATTCGCCGCCTCAACTTCACTCATGATTTGATTAATGAAACAGAGGTTTTAAGATCAAATAAATGCCATGGATTTGTAGTTTGCTGAACTACGATTCCAACGACACCAAGAACACAAAAAACGGAGCTAAAATTAGGGAGATATGGCCTCCCGAAGTTTACGGGTCGCAATGACCCGCCGGAGCTCCAACTGGGTCGGGTTGACTTGGCTGGAGGTTGAAGATGATGACGTGCAGTCAACGCCGCGTTATCGGTCAACCAATGCCACGTGGCACCAATGAGAGGTCGCCACGCCAGCGCCCAGCGCCGCGTCAGCGTCGGTCAACGAGGCCACGTCATCAGTTGGCCAGCCACGCCGACCACGCCACGTCATCGACACGTCAGTAGTGATGGGTCAAGGTTGACCGGTCAACGTTGGTCAAAGTCAACAGTCATTCGTTGACTGTTGACCCAAAAAAAAAGAGGGAGAAAAGACATATGGCGCGTGGGGCCCACTGGGGGCTCTGTTTGACACGTGGCAAGTACCGTCAAAAAGAGGACGGCGCGTGTAGTTGTTAAGGCCGACGCGTGTCACCGGCTGACGGCCGCAAGGCGGCGCGTGGATGTCACCCGCCGCCTCCGAGAGTGGCAAACGCTGGAATTTTCCAATTTTTCAGGATTTTTTGATCCAGAGACCTTCTAGGGGAGCGTGACGGCGCGTGGGACCTCTGATTGAGACATGGTTGGTTCCTAAAAATTCCTAAATTCGAGAGCTTCAATTTGTATATAATTTGCATATATGTGAAGCACTTAAGGGATTATTCAAATGAGTTTTTGAATATAAACTCCTATCCAACCTTGACTCAAACTCTTAGAGATAAATCCTAAAAATTACAGCAACTTGAAATTATTCAATAATTATTGAATAATAACAAGTCTTCCTATGTTTTTAACCACATTGATTCAATTGGGATTGAATCAGTGACTTCTAAAAGTTAACCTTTTATCACATATGTTGTAATAAAGGATAAGACAGATAGAGATGTGAGAATCATCTCATCAAGTGGGAGGTATGCTGCAAATACATCCAAATGAGTGGATGTAAACATGGCAAAGAGGAGATGGACATTGTAGCTAGAAGCTACTTGAGTTGATATAGTCAGAAGGGTCTATGAGAGGGAGAACCTAGTTAAGAGACAAAAAAATCAGGAAATTTTTTTTTTTTATTGAATGTTCTTTTCATTGAATTTATGATTAAATTCTTTGTTTTTAGAATTGAATCCAGTATATTCTCTTCTTGTTTTCTTGAACATTCATGCTAGTTAGATGATATTGTGTTATTATCTTGTTAATATAACTGCTCTTTGATTGAGTGGGGGTTTCTGGAATACATCTAGAAATCCAAAGGGAAATGTGTTCAAGGAAGACTATGGTTAAAAGGGTGATGAGCTAACTAGCATGATTGGGATGGGAGTCAACATAGTTGTCACCTGAACATGAAACTAGTGAACTTATTATCTAATTATCCTTTGTCTAACTTGAACAAATATGATTTGTATACCATAATCGTCTAAGTGACCAATTATGACCAAGTCTATTTGACTGAGCTTATGAAGACAAGCTCAATAAAGATATCTGTAGAGTTAAAAACTCTCAAATATCTTTCATTCAAGAAGAATGAGATGTCAAGGATATCCTACCAACTAGTCTTCAGCATTTAAATGTTGAAGCAACCAAAGGATACAAAAGGTTTATGCTATCAAGTATAGAAAGAACAACATTGCTTAAACTTATGTTGGTATGAGCAATGTAACCTTATCCAAGCCGTGTGGATAGTGTTGGAAGATGGTGAAATAAATGATCTTCTTCCATAAAGTTAAAACTAAGTTAAGTTTTAACATAGTGTACTAAGTCCTAACATGTTGTTTAGGCAACACTTGAGGCAGATGTCAAACTAAGAAGTTGAGACAAACTAAATGCCAAGTTCTTTCTAACAAACAACAAGTGCATGTTGTGATAAAACATCTCACAATGAGTGGGAGGAAGCTATGTCTCCCAGTGAGTGGGAGTAAGCCACGTCTTCCAGTGAGTGGGCGTATACGAAAGTAAAGATTGCCTCTGATATCATATTGTAACCTTCAGCAATGTGATTCACCACATTGAACTTGAGTGTGAAAGACTGAAGGATTCAAGATCCATCAGTCAGACGAACTTAGCTAAAAAGTGGGAGGATTCATCCTCTAAACCCAAGGGCAAGAAACCTGTGAGGTAAACTTGATCTAGAGGAGGTCAAATGGTTTCTACAGAGATAAAAAGCTACATTCATAATCCTTAAGGGTTGTAAAAGTAGCAATCCACATGAGTTGTGGATGTTTCACAGAAGCATATGGCTTCATGTCAAATGCAAAGCAATAAAGAGATAGAATCAAGGGATTTGAACTTGCATGTTAACTCTGCATAGATAAACCACCCTGATTCACTCCATGCAATTGCAACTAACAAAATCACATCTTTTCTATCTCTTTAGTTAAGGATCGATGGGACTTTGATTCTCAAATCCTTTGTCAGATTTTGATGTTTCTTTTCTAGGGATAAAAGATTCCATTTCTTGCCACATGTACACCTTGATCAAAGGGAATGATCAAACTAGCAAAAGAGTATTTGCTAAACAACGTGTGCTAAAGAGTTAATACCCTTATGAATAAGTTGAAAACTTATTCTACCTGGCAAGAAAGACAAAGAAACATTTTTTGAGAATATCCACTGCAATTGGCAAATTATGATGTTAGTGAACCAATGAATGTGAGGGGAAAACATAAAGAGCTTGGTGTTTCATTAATGCTGTGGACGTTTACTCGAAAGACAGTAATGTTTACTTGATTTTTGGCAAGTGTGAAGCTGTTAGATAATGGCTGAACTAGTCAAGAATCAGTTAAACTAAAAGGAAAAGACCTTTTTTGAACTAACAAGGGTTAGAGACACCCATGTGATTAGTTCAAGCTGCTTTGTGTACAAGAAAGGCATTGTTAGGCAACTATCAATACCTAGAACCCTTCAACATAATAGAGTTGTTGAAATGGAGATATAGACCTCTCCTTTAATTTGGTTGTGAACATAATGGCATCAATGAGGCTATCAGCCATATGTTGGTAGGTAGACTCACAGCTATTATATTCACATTTAACCAAATGCCCTCTATGTCGGTCACGACCTTACCCTATGAATCGTGAATGGGCCTTAGACTAGGACCAAGCTCGTTAAGACCATAAGGGTCATCAACTTTATATTCATAATTCTTCCTATAAGTAAGGAAGATTGGGGTCAAGGTATACAAGGTATCTCTTTGTGAGATGACATGAGAATTTGACATGACACGTCTTCATTAGTGAAAATAATGGCGATTCAGTGACTGATACAAAACCATGGGACACAACATTCATAAAACCCAGATTTCCTAGCAGGAAATGCGCATTAATCACAATAAATCTCTTTAAGAGGTTCACAAGTGACAAGGAATAACCAAGTGTTCCTAAGTTCATTGATCCGAGTGGGAGGATTGAGACCATTTTCATGACGAAAAAGGTAAGAGGTAAGTTACAAGAGAATTACCCCACTCATATATAGGAAAAGAATCATATAAAACCCACCTCGGAGCAAATTGTCATCTAACGAATGACTATAAAGGATAGATTTCTTAATGGATTGAATGCTCTTTTCATCATTTAGAAGGTGATGATAACTGCCTATAAGTGTCTGAAACATACTAGAAGGACCTGCTAAGATGAATTGCAAAGTGCCATGCAGGAGGATTTGGATTCTTTTTAAGCCAAATAAGTGTTTGGGTAATTTGTCACCTAGACAAAGGCGATTGGGAACAAGTAGGTTCTCAAATCTATTGGGGGCATGTAGAACCTAAAACACTTAGTGGCTGGGGGGTAATACAATGGAAGGTTGTCCGTTGTGCATTTTAACTCTGAACTTTAGCTATGACAACAAGCTTAGTCTTGAAAATTGCATCAAGATGATATAAAGACCACCTTCCAATTTGGAATTTTGGAAATTGGATTATGAACTCTACATGAAGCAGCTTAAGGGCTTCGTAGAAACAATCACCCAAATAGTAGTATATGAGGTTTTCACAAGGTGAAAGCCTCACCAACTTCG